>JAOWBF010000015.1:5988320-5999610 GCA_028566175.1 Vinca major
GTGTGCTTCCGGCTCCATGCTCCGTGCTCCGAGCTCCAAATCAAGAAATTGAACTACAGCCCACTTTCAATTTCTTATTCTTTGTTCTTTCCCACGAAAAAAGATTGAAACTTTTTTTCAATATTTTGATCAATTCGTCATTCAGTTCGTGGGTAATTTGGGATTTTAAAAAATACATTGTAATTTAGGGTCGCCGACTAGTCCCCGTCTACGCCGACTAGTCGCTAGTCCCCTGTCCGACGCCCAACTAGCGACTTCTGCAACACTGCTTCTTGTTCACGTTCAATTAACTAATACTCTCGCGTCCATGTTTTCCACCTTCGAAATGAATTATTTTGTAGTTTCAATTTATTTTTTATTTTTGGATCTAGTCAAATTAGAATATGTATTTAACTGGTGAGAATCTTTCCAGTAATGAATACTGAATATTTTGTAGTTATTCAAAATTTTAAGTCCCACTTCCCAATTTCAGGAAGCATGTAGCAAAGTTCTGGGATATGTCTTTTGCACTTTTTGTTCACATGGAAAGAATAATCACAAATTAAAAATAAGGATTTACTTTCAGTGCATAGTCCCTTTGTCTTGAAACATAGTACTGCTAGATATTATGTACAAATATGCTAGGGCCATAAACAAGTCTTAGAACTCTGTGTTAGGCTCTTGCCACCCAAATATGAGAGAAATTTAAGGACGGAATTCTATAGTGTTTGGTTTGAAAATTTAGTTGAATTGTTTATTAGAGAACATGTGCATCCCAAAACATGAATCTTGGTCTTCATCTTAAAGGAAATGCTGTCCAAGTTCACCCTAAGTTTCTAACTCCTATTCTGGTCAAGTAGCAGCAAAGTTGGGGTACTTCCCTAAAACTGTGACAACCGACTATGGAGCTTACTCTGACCCACCTACTTGAGTTAACTTCAAATCTTTCCATGTTGAAGCCTGCATAGGAGATCATGGGGCCTTCTAGCTGGTCCAACCAAGGTGCTGTCATCTTGGAGCACCACTGCTCAAGAGGACATTACATATACGGCTCTCACTTCAATCGTGACTAATATCAAGCAGAACTCACACCCATGGGATCTCTGAGACTTTGCGTTCCGACAGCAATTAGCAAGGGGTTGTAAAAGCATGGATCCACCCAGAGGCCCATATACTAACCTACACCCAGTTGCAGAAGTTCCCTAAAAATGAATATTTGTTTCAACATTGTTATTGCTTTACTGTTTACCTTTATGTTAACTTCCGGAACCATTGATTGGATTATGGCTTGTATAATCTTCAAATTTGCTGATTTTGATGATGCCATGAGTTCAGATACCTCTCTCCCCAGGAGCCTGTATTTCTTTATGAAAGTTTCCTTTTGTACTTTTCTTACCCTCTTTTGCTCTCTCTCGAGTCTCGACCTGTCTCTTCCTAGTTTCTTTTTCTGTCTACATGAGTCTTGCTGTTTCTACCATACTGCCTAAGAGAATCCTTTGAACTAGATATCAACGGTTTGAATCTGATATGTCTCTTTCTGAATTATGAACCTAATCTAGGAAAAAAATGTGAAAACTCTCCTAATGGACCTTACTCTTCTAAAGAACTAAAATCGCACTTACAATGGAAGACGGATGGGGGTGGGGCAGAGAATTTTCTTTCAAAGTCAGCTTGCACCTGGTAAATACAACTTTTATGAGTGGTTCTTTAGTTGTTACCTGCTTAAAGTTTGTCCAATAATAGCCTTACATATATGTGCTTGAACTGTGAGTGGATAAAATTAGTATAAAAAATGAAGAATGAGGGTCATCCTTTTCCCAAGGCTTCCTAACTTGTTCTGGTTGTTGCAGTCACTTGTAAAAGCATTGGAATTATGTGCTGGGAGTGCTCAGTGCAGCTCATTAATCATGTATCAGGACTTGCTCGTGTCCTCTACTCTTTCTCCTGTATGGTTTGTCCTCTCTCTCTCTCTCTCTCTCTCTCTCTCTCTCTCTCTCTCTCTCATTTGTTGCCAAGGGAAAAGAGAAAGAAAGAGAATGCATTTAGTATGTCCTGTTAAATACTAGGAGCAAGAGAACTTTTAGATATTTAAGTTGACCTTCTCCTGGTACTTGTGGGCCATATTTTTTCCATTGCACATCAATCATCAGCTGGTTTACTTTTACAGGACGATACTGTAAATATATTTAATTATGCTGTGCTAAGGTTGTCCCCACGTGCTTTATCCTCTGGAGCAAGTTCCTGGTCTTACCTACGCAAAGGAAATACTGCACCTAGTGCTTCCGGACCTATGTTGCCAAACTCTGGTTCAGTTTTGGAGCTTTATTTTGGATCACAGGAAAATTCTCAGGTGGGAGGCCAAAGCTCCAATGTTTTGAGGCCCTTAAAGCATGGAAAGTGGTCTAAAGGAAATGATGGTTTCCTTGTTACTGATTCTTGGGGGCCTGTGGCTGGTAGTTCAATGCATACATACCCTTCAATTTGGCTTCACAAAACAGAGGAGAGGATGTATCTCTGTGCTTATCAGCATAGGAGTCTCACGATAATATTACTCATTCCTGTTGCATCTGTGCTTAATTCAGATCAAGAGATTCCTTTTGTGAAGCAACAAATTATTGAGAATGTGAGTTTTGTACTTCTAGTGATTCTCTTTATAATTTGACGTTTGATTTTGTTAATCGAATTCCTTGCTTTGATTATGTTAGATGAAATTTCGCTTGATGTATCCATTTGTTAATTGAACTACAATTCTGTTGATAAGTTTCTACTGCTTATCTTAGATCATATTCTATATCCCTTGAAGCACATTACATCTTTGTTTGCGCCTCTTTAGGATAGAGAACTGAACAAAGATGAGACTACACTTGGTACTTCAACTAATGAATATGCGTGTGAAACAAATATTAGAGTTTGGCAATTGTATCTATATTTAGAATGATGATGCTTTTAGTAAATGAACTTGGTAACGGAATAATATTTTGGTCAATTAAATGTAAGATCATTTCTTGAATGGTTACAAGATCTGCATTTCGGTCTGCGACTAGTTTCTAACTTTTAAAGGATCATAATCAATACATTACCGCCAGCGTTGAAAGCTCTGTGCATTCTTCCCCAGAGTCAGGTGAGCTTTGATAGGGCAACAACCCCAAGATGTTTATGGTTTAGTATCTATCAAAAGGGTGAATGCTGTTATCTATCATCTCTATTACAAGTCTTTATGAGGTGACGGTTGGGGTTGGTAGAGGGAGGTGAGCTGCTCCTTTGACAGGATGGAAATTGGTTTAACTGTTGCAGAAGTGTCCAGAGAACAATCGAACCGTGATTTGGTTGAACCAAACTAGAAAAGAAACTGTCCTATTATCAATGTTGTCCTGAATAAACAAGTCATTGAAGCTTTGAAACTCATTCCAAGGATACATCCTTAATAATAGAATAAATGAGAGGTTCCCAAAAGGTTTTGTCAATTATTTCACCTGTGAGATAGAATAACTGAGACATCTAAGATAAACATTTCAGCTAACTATGGTTATGTAGCTATATTTGAGAGAGATCTATGTATCAAACTTGTCTCCGTCTGTCCTTGGTTTTTAGAGGAATGAGTTCACCGTCGAGATGATTCTGATAACTTTTCAGAATTTGTTTTATCTTAACAGGATAAGTTTAAATTTCAGAACTGATTATATTGTTGCATTTCGTAGCTAGTCACTAAAATAAATTTAATCTATTTTCATGGATAAAGAATTAAAATATATTTTGCCTCTTTATACTTTTGATTTGAACAGATGATAACTCTGAAGTTGAGGATTACTATTTTGCTCCAAAAGTTTTCAGCTTTTTCAATTTTGTCTTCTTAAAATTGATACCTTTGAGAGTCAAGTTTGCTGGTCCTGCTTTATTACGAGATCTGTGGAACTTTTGTGCTCTCTGTCAAGAGTTTCTCATTGTTTCATGCATTGCTGATTGCCTACTTATTCTTCGTTGTGTTTTTTTTTTTTACCTGGTTTCAGCATTTCATTCTTGTTTTCTCGTCAATATTTTTCAGGAACTAAGCTACTAAATTTAGATGGAAAATTATGTTTAAGCTCTCACACAATTTTACTGTAGTTTGTGGTGGAATACGACAAATCTGAATCTGAGAATAGCTGGCCATCTTGTGAAACTGTTGTAACTTTCTGAAGTTTTCAGGTATCTCTCAAGATTATCAGAGTTGAGGAGAAACTTTCAAAAGGATGGGGCGGTGAGAATGCATATCATGTGAGTGGGTACCGCTACTTGCTGGTAGATGATGATAGGTGTACATCTCGAGCTTCTCCGCCAGGAAAAGTGACAACTCTAACGAAGGTAAGCTCCTCAGATCAGATGCTTTCTTACTTGTTAGCCCCCCTTTTGTTTTCTCTTCTTATCTTATGGAAACGGATAATGTTGCTGAAATTTGTATCCACCACTTGATATTCCACTCACTATACTTTTTTATGTTTTTTTTTGCTTTAAAGAATCATTGAATATTAAGTTAATAGCAAAAACTGGCTAAAACATGCTATAACAAAGGTATTCTTTCTCTTTAGAATGGTTTTCAGCTTAAGATGTGTTTGATTATGTTGGATATGGTTCAGCCATTCATGTTATCAGTATAATCTACGTGTCTTGGTCTTAATCTGACAACGTGTTAGAATTAAATGACTTTGCTGTGAAGAATATTTGTGAGCCATGAATCTTTTCTATCTGCTGAAGTGATTGTGACAACTTAATTTGATCTAAGACGAAGGAAATAGTTTGTGAGTGCTTGATAAGCTTAGCCCAGAACCGGCCATTTCTTGACATTTACGGAAAAGAAAAGGTGACAGCTGTCTTTTTCATGTTGACCTAAGAAAGTGCAAACTGCAGGAGAAGAGCACAAAAGGGCACACTTTAAGAAAACTTCTGTTCTTTTGCACGAATTCTGTTTTAAACCATTAGGTCTGTAATATTTGTCACTTTAGTAATTGGTCCTTTTGTTCATATGATAGTGTGGTATAATAACCATTCAGTCATGAATGTAATTGTGAGTTTTCAGTCATGTGTTGACAGGATCAAAACACATGTATACATGGTTCTTTACGCGGTGTATCCATTTGTTTTTACCCTCATGGATGTTCATAGAGGGGGTTTGATCGCGCCATTAGTTTAGGCATCTTTTTGTACATTGGCAGATACTATGCTTGTATAGTTCTTTGGTCAATACAACCTTTTACATGTGATAAGAGGGGAAAAACAAAATAGTGAGTTCAGCACAGGATTGCTAAAACTGCATAATAGTTTGATGATTAAACTGACGTGTCAGGCTGTCATTCATGTTCTAGCAAATAGATTAAGCTAAACTATAAGTAATTGAGTTGGGAAACTTTCTGCCTCTGTTCACGTCTTTGTATTTCAGCCTGCTAGAGAAAGAACACACCCACCCACCCCCACCCCCCTCTCCCCTCAATTACCACAAAACTGTCTGCTTGATTTTTCTGTGGATGGTACTGTGAATATGAAAGTTCAGAGATAATGGAGAAAGGATGAGTGAAAGAAAAAGGAAGCACGAGGGCAGTATCATCTGGACATCTGCCTATGCTTGGTTTCATCATCAATTATACTGAAAGGATAATATATGCTAGTCTTGTCGGAAGTACATCCGATAATTAAGAAGCAATAGGTTCTGAACTGAGATTAAACAGATTAACATGAAAATACTATAAACATGTGGAAAATGTCTATTCCCCAATTAAGTTCTATTAGTTTCAAATGATTCAATGAAGGTTTTCTGCTACTGTTGCTTCAGTTTGATCTCACTATTGCTCTAACTGCTTTCTTGACTACGGGACTTGAGTTACTCCTAAATGATATAATGGTGGCAGGAATCTTTAGTCGCCATAAGTAGGCTACGGGAAGAAGTTGACTTAGAAAAGTGCAGAGCTAAATCGGATGGTGTGGGTTCAGAGAAAGATCTAGAAGTATGCATCAGAGCAAAAAACAATTCGTGGGTAATCGCTAGGCTTACTAGAGGAAAGGAACTTTATATGGTCCTTGAGAAAGCCAATGAAACGCTTCTTTATGCCTCTGATGCTGTTGAGAAGTTCAGTGACAGGTAATGCTTTCTGCTTATGACCATACTTTAGATATCATGCAGTTTATTGGTCCCATACTTGTTTGATTCACTGTGCCAACCTTTTTTCCTTCTGGAGGAGAAAGAAACAAAGATATTGGATACTTCAACAAATAATGGTAATTTATGTGAACAAATTATTTTCTTTGGTATTTTGAAATAACTTTTATTGTAAAATTGGAAAATGGAAAAGCACCCAGAAGTTATGCTCGATTAATTTTCTTTTGAACCTAGATATGTTAGCAGATCGAGATGTCAATCATTAATATATGTTGCTGTAAAAACAATCCAACTTGGGTTAGCATGAGGGTCTGCTTGATGTAAAAGTCAATAGGATAGATTAGTTCATGTATATATGAGTACTGTCGTGTCTCAAGAGAGGTGCCTTTTATATGGTACACTTCCTGATATGGCCTGTCCATAACCAATGTAAAAGGTTTGGCTTCCGTAGAAAGGTACCTTCTTCAATGCTTTTCGCTCGGGAAAAAAATAACAGAAAAAAATACGTGCTTTTATTTTTTCGAAGTAGATTAATGCAATATGTACATCTCCTGCTGTCTTTAACTTGACTGCATGTTCAACCCTCACATAAACATTATGCAGAGTCTAATACTGCCAACTTTCGGACTATATCAGCAGAATTTGTTAAAGCCTTTAAAATAAAAGAAGCTAGAAGGTTTTAGTTATTCTTTTCTTTTTGGAAAATGGTGACGTGAATATATTTGCATAGACAAACCTACACATGGAACATGCACGTAATTTCCTTAGGTATTTGGATTGACCAGATTCAAATATTTAGTTGATGTTGGAATGGTTGGTTGTGATTAGTTGGTATGTAATTGGCTGATAAATTTAGGATAACATAAACGTGGTACCCTACCGAAGGAAGGTGATAATCTTTGTTTCAGGGAAGGTGGAGGGACAAATTAGTTTTTGTCCGCGTGGTATGGTTGAAAAGTGGAAGTATCTTCTTACAAACCTGTAAAAAGTACTAACATCTGTTTTTCCTTTAGGGATAGTTCTGATATGGACCATGTGGTCCAGAATTGCAACATCACTACAGAATGAGGAGAGAGAATTATGTGATGACGTGACTAATTCTGTACCAAAAGGTCTATGTGGACCGGTCCATATCAAAAAAATCCTTTCCTTAATTCTCTATGATGTATCATGAACTTACGGTAATCATATTTGTGAAAAGCCTGTCATGATATATGATTTCAAAAGTTGCCACTGTTGAAACTCAGTTGATTGTTGCACAATATAGCATCTACTTGGTAGTTCTAGATTTATAATTATTCTAAAACTTGAATCAGTCCACTTGTTTAAAGTACCTATTTTGAAAAGACCAATAGGAGAAACTAAGCGGAAATAAGGCACCTGAAAATCTCAGGCATAAATTAATTTCTCCTGAATCTCAATCTTACTTTTAAGGTAATTCTATCATTTGTATATGTAATAACATTTAGAAAAAAATTGCTTAGTTATACACAAGATATTCATGTTTAATGCATTGTTTTCTTTATTTCATCTTTTTTTCTGTTCCACTGTCCACTGTCCACGATCCGAGATATAAGCTTATAGAAAAGCCTGCTTACAGTCATTTTTGTTCTTGCAGGTACTGCAATGGAGCTTTTTCTGTTGACTAGGGCGAATTATTTTAGCAGCGGGGAAGTAAATGTAGCTTATATGAGCCAGCATATTTTATTGTTTTATTTGAATTTTTTTTGGCCACTGTTGTATTAGGTACACCCAGCCTTTGTTGTCCCCAATCCATGCCATCTTTGATATAGAGGTTCTAATACGTTTTTTTTGGGGTGGTAAATAAGCGATATATATATATATATACAAAAGCAAAGCATCTCCCTAGCCCGTAGGGTATTGAACAAAGTTATTACAATTAGGTCTATCTATCGATACCTCTTGTCCATACCCTGCCATAATAAGGCTAACAAAAGTGGCCGAACGGGCATTCCCGCCACTAAATGGCTAACAAAAGGGGTAAAGAGTGTAAAATAACTAGCTTAGAGGATGAAGAAAGTCCTCCAGCTTTTGCGAGACCATCGCCACAATCGTTGGCCTCTCTGCAGATGTGTGAAATCCTAGCCTCCGAAAGTTAAATTTTGATTACATAAAAAATTATTGTATCCTTGAAAATAATGTGGATGATGAAGTTAAAGATGATACAGTACCTTTTGTAACCAGTCATGCGTAAGGAAGCACTTATTGCATCTAGACTCTAGAGCTCTTCACAATTTCTTGGTGTAGTTCGAAAACACAATACCAAAAATCTTGGATGCAATAAGAAAAGTTAGAGATGAGCTCCAACTAGACTTCAACTTTAACAAAAAACAAATAACATTAAAATCATATTTTAGTAAATTATCTTAGTTATGTTTGTGTAAGTTTATATAATTATTAATTTATGATATTAATGGGACCATATATTTATATAGAGGTTTTTTGAAAATATATTATCTTATTATCGAAATTTATTAATTTTTCAATTGGCCTAAATTGGAGCCGGAAAAAAAATTATTTTAGAGTGTTTATTAATTTAGCGAGTATCAATTTAGAGAGGTTTTAATATAGTTTCAATTAAAATTAAAATGTTTACTTTTACAGTTTATGTGAAGTCTATAACTCTTGTAACAGAAATCGAAACCTACTTATGTGCGAAATTCCCGCCAAATTGATCCTAGCAAAGAAGAAGTCTTACTCTGTTATAGTATAGTAATAGTTTTCTTTTCTCGTTTCCTTCTTTCACCATCTCAATTCTGAGTTTAAGCTCGCAATCCCACGGCTAACTGTAGTTTGTAGAAGGCTGCTGAAGAAAGTGTGCTTAATGTACAAGCTTCTTTCATGGAACTCGAATTTATTATTAAAGGTTTCTCCTTATAACCAAACTGGCTCTATACAATTAGCCTATACAAAACATCGCAGCAGCATTGCAAGTTTAGCTGCAGCTAAATTTTCATTGTACGGGACAAACAAGTGCTTAAATGAATTTGCTAAATTGGGCCGAATTGAGGATGCCCGGAAACTGTTTGAGAAAATGCTGAAGAGAGATGAGTACACATGGAACTCTATGATTTCAGGGTATGCTGAACTCGGAAAATTAGTTGAAGCTAGGAAACTGTTTGATAAGGCTCCAGACAAGAGTTCGATTACTTGGTCTGCATTAATTTCTGGGTATTGCAAATATGGGTATGAAAGTGAAGGGTTTCAATTGTTTTGGCAAATGCAATATGAGGGTTACAAGCCAAGTCAGTTTACGTTAGGTAGTCTTCTTAGAATTTGTTCTATTAAGGGTTTGCTTCCTAAAGGGGGACAGGTTCATGGGTTTGCAGTAAAGACAGGTTTTGATGCAAATGTCTTTGTGGTTACTGGTCTTATTGATATGTATGCCAAGTGTGTACGAGTGATGGAAGCAGAATTCTTGTTTGAGATGATGCCTGATGGAAGAAATCATGTTACTTGGACAGCTATGGTTAATGGATATTCACTAAATGGGGATGCATCTAAGGCAATTGGATGCTTTACAGGGATGAGGTCTGAGGGCGTTGAAGCGAATCAGTATACATTCCCAGCAGTTTTATCATCTTGTGGGACGATTTCAGATATTAGGTTCGGTGTACAGGTCCACGGCTGCATTGTTCGTGAAGGTTTTGAGGCTAATGTGTTTGTTCAGAGTGCTTTAGTTGACATGTATGCGAAATGTGGAGAATTGGATAGTGCTAAGAAGGTACTAGACTGGATGGAGGTTGATAATGCAGTTTCTTGGAATTCAATGGCACTTGGGTATGTAAGACATGGACTTGAAGACGAGGCTTTGTTTTTATTTAAGGAAATGCATGAAAGAACTATTGGAATTGATGAGTTCACATATCCTTCTGTTCTCAACTGCCTTACTTCAAAACAGAATGTCAAAACAGGAAAATGCGTCCATTGTTTAGTTTTGAAATCTGGGTTCGAGAGTTTTAAGATGATATGCAATGCTCTTGTGGATATGTATGCAAAGCAGGGTGATCTATGTTCTGCATTTGAGGTGTTTAACAATATACCAGACAAGGATGTGATCTCATGGACATCTGCTGTCACTGGTTATGCCCATAGCGACCTTCATGAAGAAGCTCTGAACTTGTTTTGCAAAATGAGAGTTTCTGGAATTGAGCCCGATGAAATTGTCACTTCCAATGTCTTAAGTTCTTGTTCGGAGTTGGCTTTGCTGGAATTTGGCCAACAGCTTCATGCAAATTTGATAAAGTCTGGTCCTGGACTCTTCCTATCAGTAAATAATTCCCTTCTCACAATGTATGCCAAATGTGGTTGCTTACAAGAAGCCAATAAAGTTTTCAACTCTATGCTAATACGGAATGTAATGACTTGGACAGCTCTAATTGTTGGTTATGCTCAAAATGGTAAAGGAAGTGAGTCACTCCAGTTATATGATGACATGATACATAGTGGAACAAAACCAGACTTCATTACTTTTATAGGCTTACTATTTGCTTGTAGTCATGCCGGGCTTGTTGAACAGGGGCGTCAGTATTTTGAGTCTATGGTGAATGTTTATGGAATAACACCAGGTCCTCATCATTATGCCTGCATGATTGACCTCTTGGGGCGTGCGGGGAAAATGCAGGAAGCTGAGAAACTATTTGATGAAATGCTTGTGGAACCAGATGCAACTGTCTGGAAAGCTTTCCTTGCTGCGTGTAGGGTACACGGGAGGATGGATCTGGCAAAGAGAGCAGCATTTGCACTCTTTGAATTGACTCCTCAAGATGCCGTCCCTTACATTATGTTGTCGAATATTTATTCTTCAGCTGGAAAATGGGAAGATGCTGCAGCAGTGAGAAGATTAATGAGGTCAAGGGGAATCAGTAAAGAGCCTGGCTTTAGTTGGCTAGAAATGAATGGTAAAGTGCACAAGTTTTTGTCTGAAGATAGAAGCCACCCTAAGGCTAATGAGATTTACGGCAAGATTGATGATGTTATAAAGTTGATCAAGGAAGCTGGATATGTTCCAGATATGAACTTTGCACTTCATGACATCAATGAAGAGGGCAAAGAATTAGGTCTGTCCTATCACAGTGAGAAGTTGGCTGTTGTGTTTGGTCTTCTCTATCTGCCTCAAGAATCGCCAATTCGAGTTTATAAGAATATTCGAGTCTGCGGTGA
>JAOWBF010000015.1:6110066-6125371 GCA_028566175.1 Vinca major
GTTGTTGTTGTTGTTGTATAGTAAATTCTGATTGATTGTGATATGATGGGAAAAGTAACGGGTACAAAAGATTTTCACCCCTAGTATAGGGGTTTATAGTGGCAAAAAATCCTCCGTCCTCGTTACTATCCTCAACCAATCACAATTCACCATGTGTATATATAATTAAAAAAATATTTATATATTAAATTCTGATTGGTTGGGGATAGGGATGAGGACAGGAAGGGGGACAGAGGATTTTCACCCATTTATTAGTCATTTTACGTGCTTAACTAATCTTCTATCCGCTTAATTCGTGATTTTTTTTTAAACACACTTAATTCGTGATCAACATTAAGCTTCATTCACTTCTTTTTTATTTAGGTTTAGTAATTTTTTTAAGTTATAATATTTTCAAGTACGTGGCCATTCTTATCGATGGCAGTTATAAACATTCTCCAACGGTTTTTTAAATCCCTCCCATCTTCTCCTACTCTTCATTCTTCCCTCTCTCCCAGTTTTCGCATCGAAACGATCTATAACAATTGATCCATTTTTTTTATTCATTTTGCATTTGAATTTTCACAAATAATCTGTAATCCTAATTTAATTTTCACTCTTAAAGAAAGAAATAAAAAAATGGCGACAATGGAGAGCTTGATTGGACTGGTAAACAATATCCAAAGAGCTTGCACTGCATTGGGTGATCATGGAGGTGGAGGTGAAGGAATGTCCCTTTGGGAAGCTCTTCCTTCTGTTGCTGTTGTTGGTGGCCAGGTCATTCTTTAATATTCTCATTCTATTTTACTTTTTTTTATTTTATTTTTAAATGTCTCTTTTTTTTTCTGATTTGTTAAAATTAATCAGAGTTCTGGTAAATCATCGGTGTTGGAAAGTGTTGTAGGCAGAGATTTCCTGCCTCGTGGATCCGGTAATTTTTTGTTTTCATTTCTCCTTGTTTGGATCTTTAATGCGTATAAAAGTGTACATTTAATTTGGGATTGACAGAGGGAGCCCTAATTTTGATTTACAAAAATAAAAGAAATGTGGGAAAGGGTGTAGTTTTGCATTAGATTGCATTCTAAAGGAGATCAGAGATGAAATTGAAATGGAAATCAATGAGAAGATTAGGAGGGATTTTCTTTTTCTTGATTTAGTTTGCAATGTGGCACTTGCAAATGGAAAAAAAAAATTACACATTTCTTTTATTTTTAACTCTGGACTTGTCTATTTTAAGGCATTGTTACTAGGAGGCCATTGGTATTGCAGCTTCATAAGATCGAAGGAGGATCCGAATATGCTGAGTTTATGCATGCACCTAAGAAGAGATTTAATGACTTTGGTGAGTTGAAACATACCACTGATCTATGGTCTGCCTATGCTTGGATGATATCTATTTTTGCACGTTCATAGACGTTGGTGCTGGCCTGACTTATGATCAATTGATTTACGCGAAATATATGTTGATTAAAGTACAGTTTTCTTTTGTGTTAACTGGAAATTTGGACTATTGCAGCTGCTGTGCGAAAGGAGATTGCGGACGAGACAGATCGAATAACAGGAAAATCTAAACAGATCTCAAATGTTCCGATTCACCTCAGTGTCTATTCTCCCAATGGTCTGTCTTTATTTTTGGATATTTACATAGTCATATTTTTCTGTACTAAATGTCACGCTGATGAAGTTACATGGAATATACTGATAGATAATATATGATATATTTATGAAATATACCATTTTATTTCCATATTATCTGGGGTATTTATTCATGAAATTCGATCTTCTTTTTTCCCTACAGTTGTAAACTTGACCCTCATAGATCTTCCCGGGTTGACAAAGGTTGCTGTAGGTGAGCACCATTCACTGTTTTTCTTTAGGTACATTTATCTTATCTGGGCTCTAGTATAGTTGAACTCAACTAATTAAACCGGTATTGACAGATTTTGAATCTTGCAGAGGGTCAACCAGATTCTATTGTTGAAGACATTGAAATGATGGTTCGATCTTATGTAGAGAAAGTAAGAACTATATCCACCATGTAAAAGAATTCGTTCATTATCTGAAAGTTCCGGTGTTCCATTATCTGTTGTCAATCTGTTTCTTAAATATAAAACATGGATTTATCATTTTTGTTTGTCACAATTATCTTATATTTCTTTTTTCGGCAGCCCAACTGCATTATATTGGCTATTTCTCCTGCTAATCAAGATATCGCAACCTCGGATGCTATAAAGCTTGCAAGAGAAGTTGATCCTACTGGTATTGTTCTTTTACATTTCTTGATTTGCAGTTTTTAAGCGGTTTTGTACTAATCGAGACCATCTTGTTTTATTTAGGAGAAAGAACATTTGGAGTATTAACAAAACTTGACCTGATGGATGCAGGGACCAATGCCCTTGACGTATGGATAACGTCTTTCATATATCTATAGCAGTTTTCCTGTTCTAATTGTCTGTTTCTAACATAATATTGGCTATTTCCTGCTTTACTGCTATTTAAGGTAATTGAGGGTAGATCATACAGACTCCAACATCCATGGGTAGGAATAGTGAACCGTTCGCAAGCTGATATTAACAAGAATGTTGACATGAGTAATGCCCGGAGAAAAGAGCAGGAATATTTTGAATCTAGCCCAGAGTATGGACACTTGGCTCATAAAATGGGAGCCGAGTATCTTGCGAAACTTCTATCTAAGGTTTGTCACTTTAGATATCTATGAAAATTGTTGATTTTTTGGAATAGAATGAACATTTCCAGAATTATTTGTAGATTTTTGCTAATTATTTGCTTTATCAGCATTTGGAGACTGTTATTCGGCAGAGAATACCCAGCATTATTGCACTGATAAACAAGAACATAGATGAGCTTAATGCGGAGTTGGATCGCATTGGAAGGCCTGTTGGCGTTGATGGTGGGGTATGAAAAGGACTTACTAAAATCTTGGCAAACAATTTTATAGATGAATCTTTTCCAGTTATCCCTAACTTTAGTTTCCTGCATCTATTTACAGGCACAACTTTATACAATTTTGGAACTATGTCGTGCATTTGATCGTGTATTCAGAGAACACCTTGATGGGGGGTAAAATCTATTTGCCTTTCTCCTTATTGGCATATGTTACTAAAACATATTTAGGCATACTGAAATTTTCTGAAGTAAAATCATCTGGATTTTATTTAGACATAACTAAAATGCTTCGGTTTTAGCTTAATCGTTATCTTTTCACTAAGCGAGTATCATCCTTCTCTCGCAGGAGGCCAGGTGGAAATAAGATATATGGTGTCTTTGATCATCAACTACCGGCTGCAATGAAAAAGCTTCCCTTGGACCGTCATCTCTCTTTAAGTAATGTAAAGAAAGTTATTTCCGAGGCAGATGGTTATCAGCCTCATTTGATTGCTCCTGAACAAGGATATAGACGGCTCATTGATGGATCTCTCGGATATTTCAAAGGTCCTGCTGAAGCTTCAGTTGACGCGGTACCACTATTAGTTCTTCAATCCAAATTAAGTTTATGCTATGTTATATGTTTTTATGTACATTTGTGTGTGCAAGAGCACTTCATCATTTCTTAATTAACTCGAACCTTTTCTGCAGGTGCACTTCATCCTGAAAGAACTCGTGAGAAAGTCGATTGCAGAAACACAGGTAAACATACATCCTCATTAACAAGAACAGTTCTCAAGTTAAGTGACTTGTATTGGAATTAATTGCACAAGCCTTTTATGCTTGCAGGATAATGTTAATTTTTTCGTATATTTTCTAGTAGTGAGACAATGAAAATTCAGTTATTTTTTTCCTAACTTTAGCTAATCTCTCTCTCTCTCTCTCTCTCTCTCTCTATATATATAGGAGTTGAAACGATTCCCATCGCTTCAAACTGATATTGCAACAGCAGCAAATGATGCACTGGAAAGATTTCGCGATGAAAGTCGTAAGACAATTACACGACTAGTAGAAATGGAGTCCACTTACTTGACAGTCGAATTTTTCCGGAAGCTCCAGGCAGAACCAGAGAAAAACCAAAACCAAAACAACTCAAACACTTCAAATCAAAATATGGACCGTTACACTGACCTTCATCTTAAGAGAATAGGTATGCTCTTCACTTATTACTTAAGGTAATTAAGATATATTGATGCAAATGTTTGTATTTCTGTAAGCTGTCGCTTGATTTTTTTTTTCCCTTTGAATATATATATAAAAAAATTAAAAATTCTTGGGGGCACAGGGCCCTCTGCCCCTTCAATGCTCCGCTATTACCTGGAACGAGGGATTTCGCCTTTTTGTGAACAATGACTTGAAAGATATTTAAAGGGTGTTGTATTTACCTTGTCAGGTTCAAATGTTACTGCATATATCAATATGGTTGGTGATACTTTGAAGAATACTATTCCCAAGGCAGTTGTATTTTGCCAAGTGATTCAAGCAAAGAAAGGAATATTAAAAATTTTCTATTCTCAAATTGGAAGGAGGGAGGTAAAGTATTTAAAACCTTTTTTTTAGCTAAATTTAAGAAGGAGACATTTAATTACGGACATTCTAATAAGAAAAATGATATTTAAATGCGGATGGAGGGAGTATAAAATTAATTTAATTTTTTAAAAAAAACATTAATTTATGGTGATGGGTAATGTACATGCAGAAGGAGCAGCTAGGGAAAATGCTGGATGAAGATCCTTCACTTATGGCAAAAAGAGAGCAATTAGCAAAGAGACTTGAGCTTTACAAGTCAGCCAGAGATGAAATTGACTCTGTAGCATGGAAGTGATATTCAGCCTTTCCCATCATTTATTTCTTTTATACATTTATTCTTGTCATTGGGCATTACTATATATTATTCGGGACATGTTATACAAATATTTCATTCTATTCATTGATGTGTTTATTTTATCAGCATTAAAATAATTTGTTGAGTTACAAAAACGAACCTCTTTAATTTCGAACACCAAGAATAATTTTTCCTATATGAAACATTGTAATTTAGAGTATGTGTGATTAAATTACTCGAGTTTAATAAATCATCAATGATTAATAGCAAACTAAAAAGGAAAATTACAAGAAACGATTCTTCGATTTCTATCAAACAAAAAGGGGGAAAACTCCACACTCCTCTCACATAATTTCAGACACACATACAGAGTAAGTTCTGTAGGCCTCCATGTCTCACAGGTACTCTCAAGGTCCGTCCCATAGAATTTTTTTCCCCAAAAACGTATTCACGGTTGATAATCATGGGTGACATTAAGGTGATATGTAGCCATAATCATGTAGATGCATCTTCATACAAAAAAAAAAGTTACAACTAAATTTACTAAAATACTGCTGTTAAATGTTTTCACTATGAACTCAAAGATTTTCATATGCTTAATAGATGATTTTTTTATCTTTTTTTTAAAATTTTCCATCATAATGGATAATATATAACAAAATTTATCAAAATACTATTGTTAAATTTTTTCACTATGAACTCAAATCTTTACACATGCTCAAATACAGTGGCGGAGCATAAGAAAATATCACAAAAATAATTTTTTCCTATACAAAATTCGTTATTTCTAAAAATTTTGTGGGGTCGGCCCCCTTCTTCCCTCACTATCCTCTGCTACTGCTCAAACATATGACGTTATTAAATTCTAACCGAGAACAAAATACACCAACTAACTTGATCAAAATACTGTCATTAGATTCTACAAAAAAATTATTTCGTGATGTATAAACTATAAAACACCACCAAATTTATTGAAATAATACTGTTAAATTTTTCAAAAGTAAATACAAATGCTAGGACACATAATTTCAAAAAAGTGTTAGGGTACAATGGTAACAAAGTGGTAAGTACCACCTTACTTCCAAAAAGAAAAGAAGAAAGTTAAATTCTAACCGACAAGTACAATATAAATTCAGTCAATTAAAAGTTAAGCGATTATATTCTACTTAATACAGAATAAATTATAATATACCGTATGTTGCAGAAATTGTTGTTCAACAAATTGCACGTACAAGAAAAGAAAAAGCTAATTTTCAAATTGCACGTGTGTACAAGCAATAGGACGAACTTGATACTCTCCAGAATTACCGGGAACAGCAGAACATCTCCAAATTCCCCCATAACAACATAGCCAGGTGTTTGTATTGGAGACACCAAATCTCCACAAAAACCTCTCCTTCTTCCTTTCTCTACACACTTCTTCATCATCATCATCATCATCATCAATCCCCAATGAATCACCTTTCTCAGATACTACCTTTACTAGTCGCAATCTTTATTCCACCGTAAAGTCACCGTCCACCTCCGAATCCTGCCGCTTAATCACTCTGTGTTCGCGACAGTGACAACGATTCCGTTCCTATCGAGGTAAATATTTCAACTACATTTCTATGAATTTTTTCGAGTATGACTGTTGTGATTGTGGATACATTCGATGTATTTCAGGCTGAATCCGGATCTTTTAGTACAATGCCAACTAATTCATAGGCCTGGACTATTAATAGTGCTTCAAGTATAATAATTTCATTACTGTACTATATACTATGTAATAGAGATGATATATTAGAAGATTAGGAGTCATTTTACATATCTGCATTAGGAATATTTGATTTACGTGTCGATTATGTATGACTGGTTTGGATATGGATACAAATTTTACACCGACTCTAGCTATTTTAGTACACAAATTCATAGGCCTGGACTAATTATAGCGCTTAATGTGTAACAGTTTCATTACTGTACTATAGACTATGTAATATATATAGATGATATATTAGAAGATTCAGAGTCATTTTCCATCTGCGTTGGGAATATTTGGTTTACGCTTTCCTTTCGTTTCATTAGCTAGTGCGAATTTTTAGTTCTCCTCTATTAGATGTATCTGTATTTATGAAATCTTTTCAAATTCTGCAAATTTAGGTCTACACTTTGATCAAAAGCGTTTGTTGATGATTCAGTTTTACCCGCATTGCCGAATTTTCCAATTTTATATCCTTTATAGCCTTGTACTTTTTGCAATTGAGTCTGATGTTTTGTTTCTGCCTTGCTCTACGCTAAATTTGAAGTTATTAGGAAGCAAAAGCTAAAATGATGGCATAATACATAGTCAAATTTTTTAGTGATCAGAAGAATCATTCTCCCTATACTTAATTGCCAAAAAAATACAGAGAATAGTCTCTAAATGCGAACTTTATTTTTCCTGATTAGATCTATTAGAAGAATCAATTTCGTTTTTTATGGCACTGGTTTGTACAATTTTCTTCTAGTCAGATATCTGTTTGCTTGACAACTTTTATTTTTAATTAAGAATACATGGAGTTGGTTAACTGATTATTTCTCACTTTGGTTTATCAGAGAGGATTTGAAATTTTGAGTACATAAGCTGCAACAGTCAACAATGTGGGGCCGTAAGAATGACTTGTACACCATGTACAAGCGCTCATCGTCCAGAGATCATCTCAATGGCTACTTCAAAAACGAAAGTTTTGATCCAGAAGAAGGAATTTTCGGTACATTTATTCGTTTCCTTGTTGATTTCTTGACAGAATGAACGTATGTTGCTGTCCAATGTGCACATTCGTTGTCTAAAGTTTGAAAGAATGTATATCGGAGGAGGATAGATCTTTGACAATTTGTTGAGCTTGAAAAAGCTCTTTTCATATAATCTGATAGTTCTAGAATAAAGTTGCACGGAGTTAGGTGCGTTCAAAATAAGGTCCTTAGAATAAAAAATCAAAAGAAAGTCTTCATTCAGCTAAAAAATTGCTACTACGCATGAGCATGCTTTGAATGCTAATTCTACACTATGATACACGTTCAAGTTCATCACCTAAACCTTGTGGTTGCCATTTATTAAAGTGATTATACTCAGAATACAAAATTTTAATTGTTGAAGGCTTGTTGTATCAATGTTTAGGTGATTCACGGGGTGCTGGTTGGAAACGAATTGGAAATCCTTCCTGGAAACGCTCTCTGCCTCATGTTTTAGTGGCAACTCTCTCATCATTATTATTTGGCTACCACCTCGGGTGTGTCTTAATTAAAACTTTTTCACGCTTCTTAGTTTCAGTTTGTCATAAGAAGCAGCTTGTATGTGAAAGGCCTTTTGCCTTTTGTTTTTCTTCAGGGTGGTTAATGACACTTTGGAAACCATTTCTTTGGATCTTGGTTTCAGTGGGAGTACCCTTGCTGAAGGTACTTTCTGTGATTTGATTCAAATATAATCATGGTTCTGTGAACTACTCTTAATTTAAACCTTCAACTCACAAGGAATTTTCCTATCAAAGGATTGGTAGTGAGTACTTGTTTGGGCGGTGCTTTTGTCGGTTCTATATTCAGCGGATGGATAGCAGATGGTGTTGGTCGTCGACGGGCATTCCAGTTATGCGCTTTACCAATGATAACTGGTGCTTCCATCAGGTGAGTGCATATGCTATTTGTTTATTTTCAACCATCTGGAGATCAGCTAACCTCAATACATAATATGATAAATTCGCCTATCAGTGCTCTCTATTCTTGTCTAGATACTGAGAAATTTGTTATCCTAAGCAAGGCAACAAGGCAAATAATTGTTGTCCTCGTTTTTTTCTAGAGGATACTCTGTTGAGTTTCCCAGAGTGAACTGGAAAACCATTCTTCTGTATTTATATTTCTCAACTGTACATAGGGTGGTTGAGAATGGTGGTTTCCGTTGCTTACTTTTGGACTACTAGAGAGAAAGTTGATGTTTATGAATTTTCTTTTTGTATTTATGTTCACGATTTTATTTGGTTACAACATTTTATCATAACCCAAGGATGTTTGACTACAAACTCACAGTGCAACAGCAAAATCTCTGGGAGGCATGCTTTTAGGAAGGTTATTTGTCGGAATTGGGATGGGTCTTGGTCCTCCTGTCGCAGCTCTTTATGTAGCAGAGGTATGAGTAAGATGGTTTCCTAGAATTCTTGCTAGTTGGTTCTTTTTTCCCATGCTTCACTAGACTGTGCTTTAATCCTTTTGAGTAGGTTTCACCAGCTTTTGTAAGAGGCACTTATGGGAGCTTCACCCAGATAGCAACATGTATTGGACTAATGGGCTCTCTCTTCATTGGTATTCCGGCCAAGACTGTGATGGGATGGTAAGACGTATGCTTGGAACATAATATGTTACACCAGCCGGTATTATTTTGGTCTCTTTGTCAAAGTTTCAGTGAAGGACAAAGTAATTAGAAAGTTGACTTTTTGAGAACAACATAATGGGAGGGAAAAACTAAGAGCAGAGTCTCAACTTTTCTGGTGTAAATCTAAATTTTATTTTGAAGGAACTATCCTTTCTTGACCTACAAAAGCAGTGGGCGTGGGTGACAAAAATTGGATATCGTGGTCATTGGCTTCTTATTCTTGATCATGTTTACAGGTGGCGAGTCTGCTTTTGGGTTTCTACAGCTCCTGCTGTATTACTTGTGGTTTTGATGGAATTCTGTGCAGAAAGCCCTCACTGGCTATTTAAGGTGTCTTTGTTTTCTGCAACTTCTTTTCTGAAGATTTCTTTCTTGTTTATTTGCTACTACACGGTGGGTGGCACTACTTGACTAATAATTTATTTATCGGTTGAAGCACAACTACTATATAACTTTCTTTAGTAGCAATAAACCAAGGCACATTTCTTATTCTTGGATTTATTATTTGACTTATCTAGACATATATTATGAATGGACTCATAATGTTTCAGCAAAAAACTATGAGTACCGACTACCAATTACCTTGATTGGACTGGGATATAGTTCTTTGTGACTGAGGAAACATAAGAGTGAAAGTTGGCATACCAAGTTTCTAGATGATTCTGCATTTGACAGGAGATGTGTATATGCTTGAGGGTTTGGCTCTATTTATCTATGGTCTTGTGTCTTTTTTTCTGAATTTTCTGTCATCAGTAACTTCGTTTACCTCATTTAAATTTTAGCAGAGAACGAAAGAAGAAAATGATGGAAAAGATAGTGTCATATTATAGCGGCCACTGAATAACCTTCCAAACACTTTATTCTCATTTCTATAGGTTAATGTTTACTGACAGAAAAGAGATAGAAAACTATCAAAAGGATTAAGTCAAGTAGAATTGCAACTTTAATCACTGTCGAAGTGCTTTGGTTTCGTTTTGAGAGTTTAATGCTTACGGAGACACCAAAATCTTTTAGCAAACTTCGCTATCATTGATAATCTGATTGTCCAGCATGCTGTGTCCTTCCAGTTTTCTGGTTTCAGTTTTTATTATAGCTTACCCAAGTCTCATTGGAATGGCTTACAATGAATCAGTTTCCTCACGGCCCCCATTTGTAGCACATAAACTACAAATGGTTCCACACGCTTGTCATCTGTTTTATCATTTAGTCATTAGGGTCAGCCATCTTGCTCTTTTTGGTTCAATTTTTGTCTCAGAGGGGAAGAATTGTTGAAACTGAAGCTGCACTGGAGAACCTCTTTGGTGCAATGCATGTTAAATCTTCAATGGCAGGATTTTCTAAGTCAGGAAAGGGGGATGAGGTCGGCAATGTTAAATTTTCAGAATTATTTTATGGTCGTCATTTTAGAGGTACTTATTAGTTCATGGTTTAGATTTTGGTTTCTTCTTTGATTGACAATTAAGTTGTAATCTGTCTTTTCCCAGTGGTTTTTGTTGGGTCTGTGCTCTTCGCTTTGCAACAACTCTCTGGTATAAATGCTGTATTCTATTTCTCCTCAACTGTATTCAGAAGTGCTGGGGTTCCATCAGACGCTGCAAACATATGTCTCGGAGTTGTTAATTTATCAGGTAACATAAATGCCATTAAGGGGATTTCGTGTCATGTAATTTCAGATATCCAGTAGTTTAGCAGCTTTTTAGATTTTGTCTCTAATATTTGCAGGGTCCATAATTGCAATGATTTTGATGGATAAGTTAGGAAGAAAGGTGCTTCTACTTTGGAGTTTTTTTGGCATGGCAAGTACATTTTCCTCTGCTTAGAACTTTCATTGATTTGCAATTGGTGCAATAACACTGTTACTTCATCTAGTGACTGATCTGCATAATTCAAAGGCCCATGACCAGGATAACTCGTTAACATTTCTCAGACTTTAAACTGGTGTCACTCAGGCAATATCTATGGGGTTTCAAGTGATTGGAGCAAGTTCATATTTACCAGGCTATAGTGTACTCTACCTATCTGTCGGCGGAATGCTTCTGTGAGTAGCTCGCTCTGCAACCTTGAATGAACTGTCAAGTTTTTGCGTTCCTTGGAAATCCCATCCAGACTTGTTCAGAAAAGAAAAACCCCGTCCTTATTATTCTCAATTGGACTGATAAAGAAAATTGTTCAAATGATCATCTAGCTATTTACATCAACAGTAATAAGAAAAGGTCTAAAATGATAATCGTCCTACCCAATTACAAAAGAATCGATTGTGCATAACCATTCCAAAACTGAAAAGTGAGCCTAAAACAAAGTAAAAATATTCAAATGTCCTAACATGGATAGTATTGCTTTGCGCACTCTTTTTAGGTGACATCTGTTAATCCCGACATTGTTCATTCAGGTTTGTATTGTCATTTTCTTTGGGTGCTGGCCCTGTACCTGGTCTTCTCCTATCAGAAATACTCCCTAGTCGAATTAGGGCAAGGGCGATGGCTGTCTGCATGGCCGTGCATTGGGTACTTGGAATCTCACTCCTATTATTTCTTGTGATTATTGGTTCTCTATTTCATATCTTTTCCTAACGTTTCGTAAGTTGTACTCATATGTTGGAAATTTCTATACTTTTGGTATCCTAGATATGAAGTATTAGATTTTAGTAGTTAAATATTTGTTTTCTGTTGTGCTCAGGTGATAAACTTTTTTGTTGGGTTGCTGTTTCTGAGGTTACTGGAGCAAATTGGGTCACAAATTCTGTATACATGTTTTGGCGCCTTCTGCATAGTGGCAGTACTCTTTGTGAGGAGAAATGTAGTTGAAACAAAAGGGAAGAGCCTCCAAGAAATTGAAATTGCACTTTCTTCCGGCTAGTTAATCGTTTAGTCTAATCAATTCCAAGGTACCTGTTAGTTTGCAGGTAATCAGTTGGCAGAATAGAAATCCTCCTCACAAGTTCAATTATTTATTCAGTTAGACTTTATCTCAGAAGTAATTGTTTGATTTAGTACCTTACTCTATTCTGATTCCACTTTATTGTTGATCTTCAGAGGTTTATATACCGGGATTATTTAGTAGGTAAAGCAGTCACTCGGATGCTGTTGTATTTAAACTGATCTTGGTCGAGTAACAGAAATCTATATAATTTAGTCTCGCGGACCGTCCACTCAAACTAATTATCTTCTCAGTTGGATGGTTGCTTATTGAACCTGGGAGCTGGCTTCAACTCTGATATTAGTTAAATTTCAATTACTTGCTATTGTACGATTAGCATAAAATAAGCAAGTTAAAAACAATAAAGTAGCATAAATGTTTGTCAAGGAAGTCTAGCGTACTTGGCTAATCATTTCCGACCCGGAACAATAGGTCCCGAGTTTGACATCCATAGCATAAATGATTGGGCACTTGGCCAATTATCAATTTTTCTTTTGTAGAAGTTTTTATACCACTTTTCGAAAATGTTTTAGTTATGAAACATATTTATAATTCAATTCAAGTATATTATTTCTTGAGGCTTCATCCAGATGATCTTCTGTTTCGATTCCCAAAGGATAGAAAAAAGGGATTTTTTTTTTTTCCGCCTTGTTTAGCTTGTGCACTGCATTTCTTTGAGTTGCAGATATGGTATCTACATGGTGATGCAGACATTTTTAGCTCACGACAAGAAGAATACCTAACCTGGATAAGTTCAAAGAACATTCTGAGTTGATCAATCAAAGTGGCTCAGCTCAAGACTTTGCTCCAAGTCTTCTAGCTTGTGAGTCACATAACAGCATGAGGACAACAGGATAGTGAGTCACAGTTTGCTGCTTGTGCACACTGCACCTAATTTTTCCAACTTGGACTTTTGCTACAGTTATCCTTTGTCAAACTTGCAATTATCAATTGCAACTAGTTATAATACCAGTCAAGATGTGTACGAAATGTGAACCGGGCCTACTTTGATGGGAAATATTATAATTTTCTAGCATTATACTGGTAAGAGTTTATCACTAGCAGCAATTGGTGATGTCGGCCTTTACACAAGGTTTACTTTGATTAATATCCTTGAGTTGAAATTTTCCAAATATGGAGAAAACTAAGGCCAAAGGAACAGGAAAACCTTCTATATATCAAACTTTATAATCTTCTTGGTAACAACTGATATCTTGTTCGAGTTGATAATAGTTTAGCATAAGAAGAGATGGGCAGAGTGGAAGGCACTGTAGAAGTTGAAACTCCAGATGCAGCAGTACCAAGAGAAGAACATGTGGTTTCATTTCCTCCTAAAGTAGAAGCTGACCCGGTGGTTTCATACCCTCCAAATGTTGAAGCTGGCCTCTCTGCTCCCGTTCAGTTCATTGGAAGTCCTTGGAGCACGGGCTTGTTCGATTGCCATGAAGACCAAACAAATGGTATTTAATCTGATCCTCTATTTGGAATATATATATATAAAACTATATAAAACTTTCAGAATGATGATTGATTTTGAATTTGATGCTCGTGTTTTTATTATAACTACAAGAAATAGTTTTATGATCAAGTTGAGCTTTGAACGATAAAAAATAATTACTTAATTTTTGTTGTCTGTTGAAATTGTTTGGCAGCCGTTATGACATCATTTCTACCATGTGTGACATTTGGTCAGATTGCAGAGGTCTTAGATGCTGGAGAATTGAGTAAGCCCTCTCCTCAGTTTATTATTGAATTATCATGATTAAACTCGAAATTACGTTGCCTGAAGAAAGATTTAAACTTTTTCATCATAGATCGCTGACCTATAGTTTTTTAATATGGATTCTTGCAGCTTGCCCGCTAGGCAGTTTTATATACCTGCTGATGATGCCTGCTCTCTGCTCGCAATGGGTGATGGGTTCCAAGTATAGAACCAAACTAAGAACAAGATATGGCTTAGTTGATGCTCCATATCAAGATGTGATATCTCACATCTTCTGCCCCTGTTGTTCTCTATGTCAAGAATTTAGAGAGCTCCGAAATAGAGGACTTGATCCTGCTCTAGGTAAATACTTCAACCATAGAATTACACTACTATTTATTTATTTTATATAGGTTAAATGGGAGCCAGTGCAGCAAATTGAAATTGTTTGAAAACTGTTTGCAGGCTGGAATGGGATTCTTGCTCAACAACAAGGAATCCAGTATGGGAATCAACAAATAAACACTCCTCCCCCAGGTCAATATATGTCCAAGTAATGAATGCAAGGCTTCTTCATTCATGTTCGACGAGTGTTCTCGAAAATCCACCGAGTTTCATTTCCTTCTGCTGTTAAAAAATTGTGTTTTCATCAGTGACACATATTTATGTGTTGAATTATTGTTTTACTGTCTGGAACTTTGTGTACATGAAGAAGATGGCGAGTGTATCTTGTTGTTCAATCAAGTTGAAGGAGCATATGTATAGAGTTTCCTATTTTTTTTTTTCCTTTTCAGTACAGTGATTTTGAAGGAAATGTCTGTTTGTAGCCATTGTAATTCGATTCGAGAAAGGTCAATTTGTAGCATTTATATGGTGTATTCTTTTAGTAGGTTGAAACTTTAAAAATTCATCATTTTGAGTAAATTCATGGGAGTTCACTTATATATATATATTGCACAGAATTTTAGAGCAGTGGTTGTCATTTTGTCTGGCTAAAATGGGACTCAGAAAAATTAAGCAGAAAACGAAGACACCAATTTCAAGAAACGGGCCAATATCAAAATACAAAATAATACTCATTTTTGTCTACCATTTAGATGTCTCACAAAAGAACTGTGCACAAAATTGACATGCGTTTTGAGTAAATATGAAAGCAAGAGACTACAATATCTTTGCATCAATCTACTCAAAACACAAATCAGAGTAAACGTTGAAAATTAGTTAATAAAATATTCTATTGACTTGCAATAAAATGTCCGATTGAGACATAATAAACGCGGACGAAGGGGGTAGTTAACATATGTGTTTAACCTAACTTCAAATGTCAAAACTAGCGTAGTTGAGTTAAACATTTTTTACTTCGGAACAATAGTAAATGGATTGGACACCCTTGATGCCATAATAATATTTGTTTTAATTTTTTAAGTTATAAATAATGATTATGTCAATATATTAAGTTATCTGAAATAATTCATTGCCAAGCTTTCATAGCTCAGTTGGTTAGAGCACCCGTTTAGTAAGCGGGAGGTCTTGAGTTCGACTCTCAATGAAAGCAA
>JAOWBF010000015.1:6161537-6172934 GCA_028566175.1 Vinca major
GGTCGGTGCAGGAGGTGAGAATTGATGAGCGTGACGAGGAAGAAGAAAATGGTATTATTATTTTTTTTATTTTACCCTTAGTTATTTATTTGCAATACATATGGTTAAATTACTTAGCAAAAATAAAAATACGTATTGTTAAATTTGACAAATTTCTTCACATTTTGACGAAAAAGATTTTGTGAGCTGTCCATAAATTATTGGGAATTCTTTATGCTAAAAAACAAATTATAACTATCGATGTGAAAGTAAAATAGACGAGGGATGAATGAAGCGATTTCCTCTAAGCCAAAAGTCAAAAGATAAACATTAAATCTGAGAGGCAGAAAATACCAGTAGACTCTCACTATATCTCGTTCACTATTTTTACAAATAGATAATTGCCACGTATTTATATTTTTCTTATAAATTTTATTATTTTTTTAAATTATAATTTTTTTAAATAAAAAATTAACATATATAAATTTTTTATTATTAACTTATGGAATAAAATATCAAACTGACTATAGATGATTTCAAATATTGTAATAAATGAAATGAATGGTTTTGAGTGATTATTAATTTATTATAGATTTAAAAAAGATCTATAGGAGTACCCGATTTGAGAAGGTCCTAGAGATGCGTGCATTGACTCTCCTCTCTGATTTAGCCCAAACTAATAAAGAAAGAAAAAGACATTTTTTATACCAATAATATCTACCACGTCAGTGTAATAATAATAAGCTATACCAAAAAATATTGGATAATTCTAATATAAATTAATAAATTTTACGGTTTAAAATTAATCATATAATTATAAAATAAAAAATAATAATTTGTGATGGTGTGGCGAATTCTGTGTCACAAATTTCACAGATTCATATCATAATTTTTTTTCAAAGACATGTTCGTGTGGATTTCATATTCCTTCTTCACTAGACAGACAATGATCCCATAATTGGACAACCTTTTTTGATGATTTCTCCGCCTAGAAAAATATCATCAGAAGAAACTCCCTCAAATCAATCTTTAAAGAATCTCTGTTTTTATTAGAATCTCTGTTTTTTTTGGTGCTCTGTTAATTTGCTGAATCCGAGATACAAGTTAATAACTCTTCTGGTGAGTTTTTAACACCTTGAAATCCAGGTCTTTTTTTTTTTAATTTTTCTCTTGTTCTTGAGAATTTTTTTTGGAATTGGGATTGAGTTTTTTTTTTTTCTTCTTTATTTTCTATGTGGTAAAGTAAATAAATTCTTGTTAGATCTTGTCCTAATAGTGGAAAAAATCTGGGTTCTTCATGGGATGTTCTGGATGATGTTTTTTATTACTCACACCGTCCAGAACTAAATGTCCACTTTCCTATTCATTTCCGGACGGAGAAAGTACTCCCTTCATCCCAAAGTTTGACATTCAATTTGGGGCGGAGGGAAGGAGTAATTTTCAGTGCTCTATAATCAGGTGAATTGATAATTTGTGCTAGATACTAATAAGACTTGGTAAAGGTGGTGGAATTATGAGAGAAGTGAATGCAAAATGTTGAATCGTTGCTCATCTCTCTTTGTGAGTTTCTTTATTCGAATTCATTCCAGAAAACTTCTGAGAGTTGTCTAATTCAGATAGATTAGCCAAGAAAAAATGAAAGTATTTTAGATTTCAATCAAAACACAGTCTTGATGGTTCTCTATGATTGTTCTTTATCCGCCCGAATTCATTCCTGAAGCCGTATTTAAGTAGTCCACACACTTGATATTGATCTTTGTTTGAGATTTTCTATCCGGGAAGGTCCTATAATAGAATCATATAGAAAAAAGATTAATAATTAAAACCCAATCCACATTACGCTCTTAGCCTTTTAATAATTAAAACGAGTGAGGTGGTAATATGAATGTAGTCAAATTCTTTCTTAAACGTTTCTGCCCTTCTATAGGGGACAACACTAATTTTGGGACCCCAGGAGTAAGATTTATATTGCTTCTATTGTTAATTTAGTTTATACTACAGGCATTCTTTTGTTCAGTTTGAATTTCAAGTATCCTGCTTTTATTTGATTTATTAGTGATATGATGATGCAAATTCCTTATACATTTCAGCCTTTGGACATCGTACGATTGAAGGGCAACCTGAGTGGGGCTTGCTTTGATACTAATTGAGTTTGTTCTAAAAGGATTACTCACTTCATCAATTCAAAAAGAATTTCTCAAGATTCAGAATGGAGAAGTCTGGTTATGGTCGAGACGGAGTCTACAGATCTCTAAGGCCTCCGTTAGTCCTGCCTAAAGCCTCCAACAACACCTCTATGGTCTCGTTTCTCTTTAGAAATATCTCATCGTTCCCAGACAAGCCTGCTCTTATAGATGTCAATTCAGGCCAAACTTTAAGCTTCATTGAGTTTAAGTCTATGGTGTCCAAAGTCTCTTATGGTCTCCACCACCTATTTGGCATCAAGAAAAATGACGTTGTACTCATATTTGCTCCTAACTCAATCCAGTTTCCCCTTTGTTTCTTTGGTATTATTGCTATAGGAGGCGTAGCTACCACTGCCAACCCAACCTACACCGTTTCTGAGCTTTCCAAGCAAGTCAAAGACTGTGCACCTAAGGTTATTATCACGGTCCCTGACTTAGTTTCAAAAGTTTCGGGCTTTAATTTGCCTTTGGTGCTTCTAGGCTCTGAAAAGAATACGGAGATTAGTAGTAAGTTTCTCGGGAAAGTGATGTCTTTTGTTGATTTGACAAAGAATGAAGGGTCACTGGATCTGGACTATTTTACTGGTGCCATTAAGCAGTCAGATACTGCTGCGTTATTGTATTCTTCTGGGACCACAGGGGTGAGTAAAGGTGTGGTATTGACGCATAGGAACTTTATTGCTTCCTCACAAATGGTGAGTGCCGATCAAGAATTTGCTGGGGAGATGCACAATCTGTTTTTGTGTATCTTGCCAATGTTTCACGTTTTTGGGCTTGCAATAGTACTGTATGCACAGCTGCAAAGAGGAAATGGAGTTGTTTCAATGGGAAAGTTCGATTTGGAAAAGATTTTGAAAGTGATAGAGAAGTATAGAGTGACACACTTTTGGGTTGTGCCACCAATTATATTGGCCTTGGCAAAGAACAATATTGTTAAGAAGTATGACTTGACGTCCTTGAAGCAAATTGGATCAGGGGCTGCACCTTTAGGGAAAGAGTTAATGCAAGAATGTGCCAAGAATTTCCCTCATGCTGTTATTATGCAGGTGAGAGTTAGTGCCTCTAATATTCGTGATTTTATATAGTCGATGCTATATATGTTTCAACTCTTACGATGTTGTCAAGGAAGGCTAGCGTAATTGGCTTAGCACTTTCTACTCAGAACAGTATGTCCCGGTTCGACACCCCCTGCCTCAGTGATAACCAAAAATTTGAAAAAACATAATTAACTGATACTATCCTGTTGCGATTGATTTAAGTAATAGTTTATGCAGTAATCTTTAAATAAAAATAAGCATATTTCTTACAGCTTATTAAAAAGTGATTTGGCACAATTTGGTGAATTAGAGAAAACAGCATCCATAAGTAGTTTTGCAAGCGTCGTTCTTGGCTTGGAGTTTATTCAAATGCTTTTATTTAAGTTGGTGTTATATTTTTCTGTGAATTTTCTTCAATTTTGTTCTGCAAGATTTGGGGTCTAATACAAAATATCTCTATATTGTCAGGGCTATGGTATGACGGAAACTTGCGGTATTGTCTCAGTGGAAAATCCAAATTTGGGCCCTAGACACTCAGGTTCAGCAGGAATGCTGGTTCCTGGAGTTGAGGCTCAAATAGTTAGTGTGGAGAAATTGAAACCTCTTCCCCCTGGCCAGTTAGGCGAAATATGGGTACGAGGACCAAACATGATGCAAGGTATGATAATCAGTTTTTACTTTAGTATATGCTTGTGGGTAATGTAATATCATGTAGTATGGACAACGCTATGCCTTTTGTAATTACATAAAAGAGATTTAGATTTCTATTTTATTGTTAAGGAAATTTAGAGAGCCCACTTGTTCCAAGTAAATGAAATAGCGAGCATCAAATGTCGAATAGTTATTAATTTTGGCATGTGTTGGTGTACTATATTCTCTTTGTATCTCTACTAGTGAAACTTATCGGTTTCTCGTTTCTACTTCCAGGGTATTTCAACAATCCACAGGCTACAAAACTGACAATAGATAAACAAGGGTGGGTACATACTGGAGATCTTGGATACTTTGATGAGGAAGGTCAGCTATTTGTCGTTGACCGGATCAAGGAACTCATCAAATACAAAGGTTTCCAGGTAAGCAAAAGCTATCCTTCCCAAAAACTGCATTTTATTAGTTGTTTGACTCTCTCTCTCTCTCTCTCCGGAAATCATTGGATTGAGTTAAGAAGGTTTTTGTTTGAGCTGTTTAGTCCTATTTTTTGAATTCTCAAATTCTTGATAGGTTGCCCCGGCCGAGCTTGAAGGGCTGCTAGTTTCTCACCCTGAGATTTTAGATGCTGTTGTCATCCCGTAAGTAACTGTGTGCATCTTTTTCTTACCCTTAAAATGCGGGAAATATGTTGATAACCATTGTTCTTAACTTATGCGCAAAATTTGTAGTTTTCCTGATGCCGAAGCTGGCGAGGTCCCAATTGCATATGTTGTCCGATCTCCCAACAGCTCTCTTACTGAAGAAGATGTTCAGAAGTTCATTGCAGATCAGGTATTACTGCTCAGGAAAATGCTCTTATTAGGACTAATTGTAATTTGTTACGACTCCAAGTAGTATTTCCAAAACTAAATTATACTCCCTCCATTTAAATTTATTTGTCACTTTGACTGAATTGTCTGGATTGGATAATAAATAGACTATATTACCCTTTTATTGATATACTCTAGAAACTGATGCTCTTTAAGGTAAAGAGACACATTGTAAATAAGAATATATAGATTGGTGTTTGATTGACTCAATAGAACTTCGGGGGCAAATTTGGAAAACTGCATTATTCAAGGTCCTCTGGATTTTTTAAAGTGGCAGATAATTAGAAAGAAAAAGTATATTCAAGTGATTGATTAATGTTCTTGGCGTTTAGGTTTTAGGATGGCTCTTTTGATTTTTAATTCTTAGATACTATCTTTATGAGAAGTTCAATTGGTGTTCTATAGATTTCTTGGTTGAGATTATTTTCCTAGTTTTGCATGTTCTTAGAGGAAATTTTCGCGCTTTAATCAATGTAGCTTACCTTCCATCTCTTATTGCAATTATCTATTTGTGTATAGGTTGCTCCTTTCAAAAGATTGCGGAGGGTAACATTCGTCAATAGTGTTCCGAAATCAGCTTCAGGGAAGATTCTTAGAAGAGAACTTATTGAAAAAGTTCGATCAAAGCTTTGAGCTTAATATATATTTGTAGAAAACCAATAAAGGAAACTCTTTGATTGTAGAGTAATCAAATGCATATTGTTCTGTTTGCAGCAAAACATCTGTACTATTTCATTAACAAAATCAAAATAAGAATTATTTGATTTATGCAGCTTTAATTTCTCTTCCTTCTGTCTTTTCATTTCTTGTATGTATGTAGATTCATATAAAAATTTACTATATCTAGTAGTATTTTTTTAAAAATTTGAGGCGACTGTTCCAACCCGCCCTTGTCTTTGTCACTGCTACAAGGTGTCCTAGTTGGCTCCGATCTTTGGAGAACATAAAAGACTAATCCCCACACACACTGAGTCGGCCTATAAAAAATAAAGTACGGACCAAAATGATAACTCTACACGTGAATGTTTTAGAAAAAGCTAAATTTCACACAAAATGAGTAGGTATATGGGCTATAGTAGAGTCAAACCTAATCCCATGTGTCCCAACTCTCACCATTAGCAATCTACTTTTTTTTCTTTTTTCTTTTTTTTTGTTAGACCGGGAGTGTTCACCGCCGATAGCAGTGACTAAATTCCCTTCACTACGAGACTCTCCGAAAAGATAAATGGCTGGCCATAAAATGCGCTTCATTCTCATGGGTAGAAATCGAACTCCTAATCTCATAGTTAAGGGACAGCAATCTACTTTTGGTCACATGTTAAAAAGGATATTGCTGTCTAATTGCATTGTCTGAAAAAACAAGATGGACTTTTGTCCAATTGTTAATACTTTTCAATATATGTACAAAAATCAATGAGCTTGACTTTGTGCATTTTTTTTTTATCCAGAATAGAGACATTTTTCAAAGTGAGAAATATCAAGCAAAGTCCACGAAAAATGCAGCCTAACTAATGAAATTACAAATACAAACTACCTAATCAGCCAATGAATTGTGTAGAAAAGTACTTATTTGACTAAGGGTCTAAAAGGTTACTAATTAACTAAATTGGGATTACAACTTATCTCCCAATTCAAAATATAAATATTTTTAAAAATTGTTATTGGATGCAAAATATAAGTCTTTTTTACAACAAATGTGTATTTATTGACTGGTTTGCCCCTACGTCGTTTTCTCCCCATATTCATTTTGGTCAAAATGTATAGTTCTCATGCAACTCTATTAATTCTTTTGTTCTTTGGAGTATTAATTAGAAATACTTTAGTAATATCTTAATTTGTGTAAAAATTTCTAAAAATACTTATATTTTAAATCAGAAAGAGTATATTACTAATATTTGTGCCAAAATGTTTACCACATTTGGGATATTCGCAAAGTGAGAAATCTCAAGAAAAGTCCAGGACAAATGCAGTCTAACTAATGAAATACAAACACAAACTACCTAATCAGCTAGCGAACTATGTAAAGAAATACTACATGAGAGTAATATTGGTATTTTAATTATAAAACATCTTAATTATTATTTTCTTAATTTTCACAACATGTAATAAAAATTTATGTATTTAGGTATGTAGAATACTTATTTGACTAAGGTGGGAAAAGGTTAATTAACTAATTTGGGGTTAGAACTTATATAGTTAATCAAGAGTAAATTAATATTACTATCTCATTGTCTAAATATTTAGCACATTTGGGATTTTCACAAAGATTAAAAAAATAATTGAAAATCAATTAATATGAAAAAACTCAAAAGAATGTAAAATACTTTTTAATTAATGATTGAAAAATTATTATTAATGGTCAGTTAAATAGTAATAAATTAGAAGTAAGACAAAATATGATAAATATAGATTAATTTTTGAAACATGACAAATAATGGGAGATAATTCAAAAATTAAAATGTTCTAAATAATGTTCCGGCCAGTTGCCGTCACTTCCTCACCAGCCTTTCCCGCCCACACCTTTTCCCTCATCTCTTCTCCATTGATTTTGCTCTCTACTCCCAATTTTTCCACTCTGCCTTTGCTACGACCTCCCCTCCCTTCCCTTCCATTCCCCCACCAAACCCTAGATCTGAGATTAAATCTCTTGAGGGAGAGCAGTAGAGAGGAGATTGCCGGAAGGGGCAAAATGAAGAGTCATCTATGGAGAGAAAAAAGAAGGAGAATGAAGAATTGCGGCTACGGGAGGGGAAGAAGGAGTCGGAGAAGAAGGCACGATGGAGTCAGTGCCGGCGCCGGAAAGACGAGAAAGAAAAAGTAATGGAGAAATAAACTTACATTAAAAAATTAATATCTTATTAAAGATTTGTTATAGTATCCTATTTTAGTCCCAATACAACAACAACAATAGCATAACTCATTAAACACCCAATAATGGGGGGTATGGGTGGGAATGAACGGGATACAGACATATTTTTTGTCAATAAATGTATGAAGTGGTTGATCCCAGAATACCACTGAAATATATGTATTGGAGACTAACCTAACATTTTTGCTACAGAATCATGCCCTCTCAAATCAAAGCCAAAAGCATCAGAGAAGACAGACTAACCATTCTGATTTATGTGCACATCACAATGTTTTTTCATTTAGCATCCAGAGCATTAGTGGTGGACAATCTTATTTTAGTCCCAGTGTGGCCCTAAAAACAAAAAGCTTAAATTAGTTCCAATTTGTCCCTATTTTTAATTTAAAGTTTAATGGATTCAGGATTATTCATGTGTTTGCGTTGACTCTACTCATCATTTAATAATTTTTTTTATTAAATTTGTATGAATTCTATATAATTCTTCACACAGAGTTTCTCTGTGAGTGAACTTGAAGACCTTTAGAACTCAGGCAGCGACTGCCTGTGAGTAGCTGCTGTTCTTTAATTTGTTGACTCTTGTTTTTTGGTCCTTTTTCACTGGGATTTTGTTTGCAGAGTCTAAAAAAATTAATATTGCTAGATCTTCTCCTAAAAGTAGAATAAATTCTGGAGGTTATTCGTGGGATGATGCTCCAAAATAAATTTTTACGTGATCGTGTCCAAACTAATAAATGGATAATTGTGCTGGATACTAATACTTGTTAGTGAAGGTGGTGAAATCTACTAGAGAAGTAGCTTTGAATTCTGAGTTTAACTGAAATGCTAATGAGGCCTTCAGTTCAGCCCCTGCTGTGCTGATATAAGTTTTGCTAACTTTAGTTTGTTGTTTATTTCTTTCAATGCTTACTAGTAGCCTTTTTTCTTCTTTTTGTTTTCAAAAGAACATTAAAGAGTGAGGTGGTAATATTCATTTCATGGAATGCTTTCATAAATTAACTGTGAAAATTAATTTGGGATGCTAGGATTAAGATTTATATTGCTTCTATTGTTAATTCAGTTTATGCTTGGTCATTTTTTGTATCCTGCTTTTGATGATGTAATAGTGATATGGTGATGCAAATTTCTTCACATTTCAGCCTTTGGGCATCCCAAGATTAAAGGGCTTGCTTTGATACTAATTGGGTTTCTACCAAAACGATTGCTCACTGCATCAACCCTCAAGATTCAGCACTTGAAATGGAGAAGTCTGGTTATGGTCAAGACGGAATCTATAGATCTCTAAGGCCTCCGCTAGTCCTGCCTGTGGCATCCGAGAACATCTCTATGGTCTCATTTCTCTTTAGAAACATCTCATCATTCCCTGGCAAGCCTGCTCTTATAGATGGCCACACAGGCCAGACCTTACGTTTCACTGAGTTGAAGTCTATGGTGTCCAAAGTCTCGTATGGTCTCCACCAATTTGGCATCAAGAAGAATGACGTAGTTCTCATATTTGCTCCTAACTCCATCCAGTTTCCCCTTTGTTTCTTTGGTATTATGGCCATAGGAGGCATAGCTACGACTGCCAATCCCATTTACACCATTTCTGAGCTTTCCAATCAAGTCAAAGACTGTGCACCTAAGCTCATTATCACCGTCCCAGAACTAATTTCAAAAGTTTCTGGCTTTGATTTGCCTTTGCTGCTTCTAGGTTCTGAAAGGAATACTGAGATTAGCAGCAAGTTCTCCAGGAAAGTGATGTCTTTTACTGCCTTGATAACGAATGAAAGTTCATTCGATCTGGACTATTTTACCAGTGCCATTGAGCAGTCAGATACTGCTGCATTATTGTATTCGTCTGGGACAACAGGTGTGAGTAAAGGTGTAGTATTGACACATAGGAACTTTATTGTTTCCTCACTATTGATGACTGTGGATCAAGAAGTTGCTGGTGAAATGCATAATCTGTTTTTATGTGTAACACCAATGTTTCACGCGGGTGCGCTTGCATTAATAATGTGTGCACAGCTGCAAAGAGGAAATGGCGTTGTTTCAATGGGAAAGTTTGATTTGGAAATGATCTTGACAGCGGTAGAGAAGTACAGGGCAACACACCTTTGGGTTGGGCCCCCAATTATGTTGGCCTTGGCTAAGAATGATATGGTGAAGAAGTATGATTTGACGTCCTTGAAGCAGCTTGGATCAGCAGCTGCACCTTTAGGGAAAGAGGTAATGCAGGAGTGTGCCAGGAATTTCCCTCATGCTGTTGTTATGCAGGTAAGAGTTTTTGCCTCGAATATTTTGATATGTATCTAATCAATATTTGTATAAGTTTCACCCATAACTATGCTGTTGCGATTGATTTAATTATTATCATATGCTTTAGTCTTAAAATATATAAGCATATTTACAGCTCGCGAAATGGCATTGGCATATTTGGAAAATTACAGGAAGCGATAGCATGAGCATTTAATCTCTATGGCTTAGATATAAAATGACATCTGTGGTCAACTAATATAGTCTTCTACTGCAATTTGTATTTTGTAGTTATTTGTTTACAAAACACCCTTGCAGAAGCTGGTACCTATAAGGCAGCATTCTACCTTTCAAGTTTGTCTGATACTACTTTATTATGTAAAAGAAAGAGAAACGTTGCAAGTAGTTTTCATATTTAGTATAGTTGACGAATCACTTAACCTTAAAGTTGTAGTAGTTGATTAAAATTTGGGCATTCGGTACTTATAAGGCAGCATTCAGTGATATTATATTACTTCATGTGAAGTGGATAAAACATTTTTTGTTAGTTGCTATCTCCTTTTCTGATGCAGGCCAAGTTAGAGAAATTGTCCCACGAGAAATAACAGAAATCGGGTAGCTTAAAGAACAGCGGACTGATTTAAAAGGCTGAATCAAAGGGGAAATTGCAGGAAAGCGAGCCGAGAGGATAAACCCCTTAGCGTCGCATTAAGAGAAGGAAGCCCTAGGCGTCACACATAGGAATCGTAAGACGTCACACCTTAGGCTTGATTGCGTCGCACAACTGAAATTCATAGAAAATTCTGTAGTATATTATAACTTGAATAAAGATAGCATGCATAACAAATAGAGAATCTATCTATTCATAGACCCAAAGACTAATCCTAAACTAATTAGGAAAAAACTCTTTAAGATTCCAAGTAAAACAGAACTAGGATGAATTTAGAAACTACCAAAACAACTATACTTTTAGGACTCAACTAATAAAAGACTAATCCGCAACAGCAAAGAATTCCTAATCTAAACCGAATTGTAGAACTTGACCCCTCTTCCTGTTCTGCATCATTTTCACTAAAGGATTTTAAGCAATCAACCGTAGATGACTTTTTCATATTGTTTTGACCACCAGCACAGTCAAATCTATAGAATGCTATGCATTTGAACATGTTTTCTTTTCTTCACCAACTTTATTAGCAAAAACAAATCAACAATTTTTCATGTTGTTTAACCCGCTTTCCTACTTTATTGATGATACGAAGATCAGGTACGCACCTTAAGGAAGCAAAATTCTTTGCTGTGTGCATATACTGACTGAAATCGGAAACTGATAGAGTTGATAACTTTTTATACACTTGTGTTGTTTATTTGGACCCACAATTTGCAATTTAATCTTGTCATGTTTAAGATTTTCCATCCCATCTCATCTAGAGTTGCTCCAACCAGGGGCGGAACCAGGATATGAAATTAAGTGGGACCGTTATACTTTGTGAGTTGTTAATACAATAATTCTGAATTTTGGGAGGGGACAAAACAAGAATTTAATAGAGTTTGGGGTATATAAAAAAATTTGC
>JAOWBF010000015.1:6189166-6201725 GCA_028566175.1 Vinca major
GGAAGTCTTCCTGGGCCGACGTGGCACGGCGTGTTTGGGAAATGCCCCGTTGGCCCAGGACGGAAGTGGGACTTCCGTCTTGAGCTCGGGACGGAAGTCCCATTTCCGTCCCGGACAAAAATGTTGTCCCCTCTTTTTACACTGCCATGTTTTATGCTTTTGAACAACGGGTGTTAGTCTAATGCAATCCCCCAATATAAGGAGGTCTTTTAACTGTTTATTTCATTGCAAAATGTTAAGCTTTTCACAGGTCTTTTAACCTTTTTTTATCTCCTTCCAAAATGTTGAGCTTTCCACAAGTGTTGAGCACTATTTTTCTAAATTTACTTTCATTGTAAATATTATTCTTTCATTTTTCTATTATGTTATTGAAATTAGTAAAAGATATAATAAAAAAATATCACTTGTTTTTCTTTTATTTAATTTATGCAAAAATTATCTTTAGTGACCAGAAACCTCATTATCTATTATGTTTATATAATATAATAATATCACTTGTTTTTCTTTTTCTTATTTATGTAAAAATGATCCGTAGTTCTGTCTGACCAGTAGTCTTTCGAAAATGTTGTATGTTCATCTCTTATATTTTCACTTCTTTACATTGTTTTCAGTGATAGCAGGACATATATGGCATCCATATATTAAAAAAGTGATAGTGTTGACTTGGTGATTTAATTTTTACGTTTCAATAACTCTATACTAGGGATGGCAATGGGTCGGGGCGGGGCGGATTTTCACGTTTTTTCCCGATCCAATCCGTGACCCGCAAACGGGACAACCCGCGCCCCCGATCCGTTTGCCCCGTTTTATTTTTAAAAAATAAAATAATTAGTATATATTTTCTTTTCTTAAGTATAATTACCACATATAAAAAAAATTATATATATAAATATATATATTATTAGGGTCTAAATGGGTCAAACGGGTCGGATCGGGGCGGATCGGAACAAACACAATATCCAAATCCGACCGACCCGATTAGAAGGTAATCTCGTCCGACCCGACCCGAGGTGCGGATCTGGGCGGATTGGGGCAACGGGACACGGGTTAAATTGCCATCCCTACTCTATACATACTACTAAAAGGTCAAAACGTTCATTACTGTTATTTTAATTAATTAATAAATTCTAAATAAATTTAAATTAGATAAGTCACATTGAATAAGAAACAGATTTGATAAAATACAAATCATTACACAAAAAGAAACTAGAATAAGAAACAGATTTGATAAAATACAAATCATTACACAAAAAGAAACTAATTAATTAATAAGTAGAAGTTGCATGCTAAATACATGGGTTGCATGCTAAATACAAATCATTTTCTCGGGAATATATAGTTGCAAAATTTTAAGAACCTAAACATAAAAAATTCAGAAATTTACTAGGAAAAGACGGTCTTGGTTAAGAGGCTTCTGGATAGATTCTCGTTTTCTCTATGTTGGCTCTCTTTCAAACGCCGAACAAGATTAGCATGCAACCCATGTCCACCCTGCCATATAAAGTTCCAGTCAGTTGTTGAATTCAGAGGATTCATATTCAGTCACTGAACAAGTTTGCTGAAAAGACTCCAAAAGGCTTGGGAAGAGAAACTCTATATGATACTCCCTCCATTCCTAAATATAAGACTTTGTAGACAATTTGAAAAAATTAAGGCAGTTGTCATTTTCACCTAAACTTTCAATATTACCCCCACCCACCCTCTCTCACTTCTAAGGAAAATGTTGAGGGTATAATTGAAAGAAATTGTTGACAACTAATAAAATAACCTTATACAACAATTAATTTGGATACTTAGATATCTCCTAAACGACAATTAATATGGAATGGAGGGAGTATTAAAGAACTGATTTTAGGAATTGAAGGAAGCTGGTCTCAAGATAATGTGGTCATGTAATCTAGCAACTCCTATTTAGAGATCTGCACTCCCTCCCCTTGAAAAAGAGGTACATTTATACTTCACGAATTACACTCATATTTCATTTTCAAGTGCTCTTTAGTTTTCTAGAGGTGCCAAAGGAAAGCAAGAATTCCATGACCTATATCTTGCCAACTGACTTCACAACCTCCAGAAAACATGTTCAAGAAGGATCAATGGCAAATACAGAATTCCTTATCCCACTTAAAGCTATTTTATCAGTTATCTTCATCATAACAAAAACTAAACTCAGGTTGAAAAGATTTGACACTTTTTTCTTCATTATCGTCATTCATTCAGACACTCCCAGTTATGCTCTACCAAAATCTGAAAGTCTTTTGACATTAAAAGGGAGAATAATCACCATACATATTTAGTTATCAAATATAATAAGTAACAACATATATATAGATAAGATATGTAGTACCTTGTATGAAATTATGTGAGCCACAGGAAGCCCTTGACTGCCAGCCTCAGCAAAAAGGGATATATCGCCAATAAGATCTAAAACCTTGTGTCTGCAGGGCTCATCACTGAAACGTAATGGTAGATTCAGCCAGCCTCTCGTTTCACTAATTGGAAAAGTAAAGTAAGATTCAATAAGATAGGGATAGACACTTTAAGTCAATTAAGTTTAATATAATAATATGAGAAGGAAAAGTAACCAACAAAGTCCTCAAATGCTATATTCAATCCTTGTGTGTGTAAAAGCAAAGAAGAGTGAAACAGACTACAAAATTTTAAATATGAAAGCAACCAAACTATACAAAATTTTAAATACGAAAGCAACCAAACTATAAAGGAGACTAAGTAAATGACTTCTGAAAACCAATTCTAAAATCTCTAACTACTGCAAAAAAATAGATCTAAGCAATTCTTTTCACTGAAACATTAGATATGGTTCTTTTGACATTTAGGAAAAACTTCTTGAACAATACCAAACAGTCAGAGAATATATACTTTTAAGTTCCTATGCACAACTATGAAAGTGTTAGAATAACATGGGCTTGAAAAATGACTTTTTCACTAAATGGTCAATATACATTACATTATTTTCTTCAAACTAATCAGATTATTTCAAACTTGCAAGGGGCAAAGCCGCAAAGGGCGGAGTAAACTGGAAGGGACGATCTTGACTCACAATAAACAATGAGTAATATAATGAACTCCTCCATGGAGAGCAGCATATAGGCAATAAGTAGATACAGATCACAAATGGAAAAATAACTCTCCTCTATCACTAAGACAAAATCACGTTCTTTTGCCACCATAGAGCAACATAAATATTTTCATGTTTCTGCATGGTTTCCCAAAACTCAAGATTTCTTACTATATGTGTAAAAAAATACACAATTCTTTCATACCTGCAAACAATTGCATTTTCTAGCGAACCCCCGCTTATTAATCCAGCATTCCGCAATTTCTCCACCTGAAAGTTTTCAGCTAAGAACTCTTAGAAGCTCCATTATTTTTTAAAGTGGAAAATATTTTAAAACTAGCTCGGAGCTTGACTCTGAGACACCAAACTCTTAGAGAAATAACTTCTAAAGAAACAACCTTTAAGATGGTAATCGTATCTTGCAAAGAAAACAAAAAGACTTGTATTTTATAATCAGGTGCAGATGTTATCTGAACTTGCAAAAGGATAGAGGGAAAAGTAACTAGCAGAAGAACCAACCTCCTCATAAACACAAAATGTTCTTGAAGAAGCTATTTGCTTAATATATACATTGTCATCAATTAAGCTGGAAGAAAACCATTGACAGCCTATAGCAGGTACCTGAAATAAAACAAGTTATGAAGGCCTTTCTCTATTGTTGCTTACAAAATACATAAAAGTCGGCAAGTTCTGAATATTGGTCGGGCAAAAAGTCAACAAGTCTTGAATATTGGTCGCGCAACTTAGAAACCACTTAATTTTTTCATTTTTTTCTTACAACGCATGCAAGATGTATTCATGCCAAAAGGAAGAAAATGAATATGACTTTCTTAGAAGGGGTTCACATCCTTGGAGCTCTTAATGCTAAGCAACCAGAAAAGAAGTATACTCGCTAAAGTTATTTAGAAAATTAATCCAATAATCCATACAAGGAAGGAAGGACTCACAGATGAAGTAATGTTCAGCAAACATGTTGTTTAAGTTCTAGTTACTGAGAGAAGTCAAATCATCCCCACAAGATGGTATGATCCCTTTGGAATTTTAAAATAGAAAAACAAAAGAAAGAAGAACCATATACATACATTGACCCTTTTATTTTCTTTCTGTAATAACTTCTCAATCCCTTTATCCGAGAACTGAAATTTATGGAAAGGTTTTAAGAGATTCCACAGAGATTTGAGCCCCCAACCTGAAAAGCTCTTCTAGAGCTCATCTTCTAGTCCGTAGCACTCAATACTGAGCTAGAGTCAAAATGTATAAACAATCTTTCCCACATAATTCTGGAATATAAGAGATTTTTATGGTGAACCAACCAGCCTCTCAATTATTTATGGAAGAAACTATAAGTACGAGAAGACCTGCTGTATAATCTGTTCTACTGTCAGTCTCCAACCTGGTTTTAAGTACAATTTGCAAAAGTAATGGTCAGCATTGATAATAAAGCATTTGCATTTGTTCCTTTATATTTTTTTTTTCTTTCTTTTCAGGAACAGATATTGCTCTCGCATTAGTTATTCAATACTCAACTAAACTTCATTGAATTATAAAAGGCAAATTTCCACATGCTAAACAAGTTCTTGCATTACAGGAATGTCAAAATTTCAACTAAAGATGAAGCTTTTAATGCCCTTTATTTAGCCGGTATTATTATCTCTGAGTATTTGAACTGGCCTTAAGTTTATTGTATAATGGCTACGAAGATAAAAATTAGAGTTGAGGTTTCAACAAATTAATCAACTATCAATATTGTTTTTGATTTGACATGCCCTCAAAACTGTCCTCTTGAGTCACCAAGTAGTACCGACATCTTGAGAAGCACGGTCTAAATCATAACTTCAATTGGGAACTATTCCTTTACTTCAGTGAAAACAAGAAAAGACAGAAACACTACCAAGAAGAAGAAAAATGAGTTACAAGGAAGGGTCAATGACACTGAAAGCTTTAATCGTTCTCCAACATCTCCACAAACTGAAAATGACAAATTGCCCCATGGTGTCGTATGTAAAAAAATTATTCCTAGACAAATAATATGAGGAAGCAACAAAATAGATGTCAGTAATTTTCTATTCCTGCATAAGATACAAATTGCTGATAAGAAATCTACCTGTGGAAAGTCGATGCCGTATGTTATCTTGACCTGAGAATAAGGAAATGCAGCTATAAAAGAATCGTCCCTCCAGACATAAACAGGTTCATTAAGAAAAGGTGCCAGCTTTTCGCAGCTATTACCACCACCATCTATAGCCACCTTTAGCCCCACTTCTTGAATACCCTCCACCCATTCTCTTGCTGACCCATCAAACATAGGAACCTGTGTCAGTTCATTCGATAAAATCAATGTACCTAAAATAATTTCATGCATATTTTACCCTACAATTTAATATTCAAAACGTGAAAATTAAACCCCGCATTTAATAGATAAGGGAAATTTCGCAAGCACAACAACTAAAATACCATCGTTTCAGAAACAAACAAACATGCTTTTAGAAAATGAAACAAACAAAAAACAATTAAGAAACATAAAAATAGATAGTTGATAGAAAATAGTATTCAGAATTAACTATTTTCACTTTTTCCTGTTAGTACACTTTTATTTTAGCACGTTCTGTATCTAAACTAATTTCAAACTATTATTTTTATCAAATTAGTGTAAATCTGGTAATTTTTCCCCAGTTTTAATCATTCACATATCTTCAATGTTAAATACTTAAATTGACATAAATGCACTTATGACCGGCAAACAGGTATAGAACACGTGTTCAAAAGTGTGGCAAAAGAATCACTAACTTCACAATAATTTGACAAAAGCATTAGAGTTCGTAAATAGTTTATAAACGGAAAAAACTAAAATAAAAATATACTGATAAAAAAAAAGAAAGACAAAAATAATTTATATACAAATATAAATTTTTTTCTTCAGAATAATTGATGACTCCATTCCAAAATAATTGTCAAAATTCCAAGTTCTCTATGTTTCAAAATATTTTTACCCCAACTAACTCATCAACTAACCACTAATAATACTCGAGTCATTCTTATTCAATTAATTGCTTTTCAATCATTTTCATAAACACAACAAAAATAAAATCGAAGTGCACTAACCTCAGCTGATGGATCCTTCGAATCGGAGCTTTGAATTTCAATGCGGCAATTATCAACTCCGGTAGCCTCAAGAGCCGAAAGCAAGTGCTCTATCGTTCTAATACTATACCCACCCTTACAGAGAGTAGTGCAAAGAGGCGTCTCTTTCACGTAATCAATGGAGGCGCGAATTATATTCGACTTAAATTCGAAGTACCTGCCTTCTCCGGCGAGCTCCGGCCATATCCTCACAGTCGATATCTTGCCGGAGTGAAGTCCGATTCCTCTTCTCTCTATGCAATCCGCCAGTGTCTGCTGTCGCTTTCCGGTCTGCAATTGAAAAACTACTTGAGTATAAATACGTGTATATAGAGATATACGTATTGGATTAGTTGTATATATAAATCTAGAGACAGAAAGAGTTGTTACGGGTTTCCAGGAGATGAGAGAGGAAGACTTCAAGGCCGACTTCACGGCGCCGGCGACACACATTTTTCTACGATGAACTTTTTTTTTTTTTTTTTGCTCAAGTAATTTCAACGATGAACTTGGAAGGGGAAATTTAGTCCGTTATAAACTTATTTGCGATTTTTTTGTCAATTTCATCATTTTATCCGATTCCGTCCCCGTACTTTTCCTCTTCCAATGTTTAGTCACACTATTTTAGTTGTATCTAATTCAGTCCCCTTAGTTTACCTCTTAACCAATTTAGTAACCATATTTTAGTTTTACCCTGTTCAGTCCACGTAGGTTTCCACTGCGCTAATTTAGTCCCCATATTATATATTATAGTTTTCAACCGCTTCAGTCCCGTAGGTTCCCTCCTTTCCAATTTAGTCACCATATTTTAGTTGTTATCTGTTTAAGAACCTATAGTTTTCCTATTCGCCAATTGAGTACCAATATTTATTTTGCATCCTTTTAAGTCCCCAAGGTTTTCTTAATTTCTTATTCAGTCCACACATTATAGTCTTTTATGATTCAGCCCTCGCATTTTGGCTCTCTCACAATTTAGTCATAGTATTTTAGTTTATAATGCAATTCAGTCCCCATACTTTCCCCTTGCCAATTTATTCACCATATTTTCGTTTTCATCTGATTTAGTCCCCAACTTTTAGTTTTATCCTTTGTCCCCGTAGTTTTCCTCCATTCCAATTTAGTCACCATATTTTAGATTTATCCGATTTAGTCCCTAACTTTAGTTTATACCTTTGGAATACCCATAGTTTTCCTCTTTTAAATTTTAGTCACAATAGTTTAGTTTATATCCAATTTAGTCACCATATTTAAGGTTTCATCCGATTTAGTCCCGATATATTAGTTTCAATCATTTAGAGTCTTAGAGTTTTCCTTCTTTCCAATTTAGTCACCATATTTTAGTTTTTATCCGATTCAGTTCGCTTATTTTAGTTTTAATATTATATAGTCCTCGTAGTTTACCTATTTACCATTTAGTCCCCATATTTTAGTATTATTCCAATTTAATCCAAGTAGTTTTCTTCTTTGACAATTTTGTCCCCAAATTATATATTTCATCCGATTCAGTCCCCATATTTTTTCCACTCGAAAATTTAGTACCCATATTTACTTTTCATATTATTAAGTCCCCAATGTTTTCTTATTTTCCAATTCAGTCCCCATATTGTAGTCTATATCCTATGTTGTCCCTAATATTTTCCTCTTTGCCAATGTAGTACTCATATTTTAGTATTCATCCGATTTAGTCCTAATAGTTTTCCTATTTGCCAAATTCGTCACCATGTTTTGGTTTTCATCCTATTCAGTCCCCAATGTTTTCTTTTTCGATTTAGTCCCTATATTTTAGTTTTTATCCTACTAATTCCCGGTATTTTCCTCTTTACGAATTTAGTCCTAATTTTAGTTTATACCTTTGACCCCATTAGTTTTTTAACGGAATGACCTTACATACCAAATAAAAATTGTTTAGGGACAGTAATGTCTAGAATTATTGTTTTGGAACCTTACTCCCCGACTTATAAATTGTTTATGGACAAAATCCACCAATTTGCCAATTGTTTAACATATTGTACCAAAAATGCCCTTAACATATTTTCATTGACCTTATTGAATTTTTTATTTAATAGTTGACTAAAAAACATTGACGGAAGGGCCTTATATACCAATGGTAAATTGTTTAGGGATTTTATTGCCTGAAATTATTGTTTTGGCACCTTACTCCTGAGTTATAAATTGTTTAGGGACAATAATGACCAATTTTCCTTTTATCAATTTTAAATTTTGTTGGTCCCAATATATTTACAAACTGTCAAATTAATCATTTCGTTAAAAACTTACACATTTTTCGTCAAACCGATAATATAGCATAACGATGTTGAAATCTTCTCTCTCCTACCATGGTAAGATGGAAGAACTCGTTTCATTATCCTCCTCAAACCTCTTATTCTTTCTTCATCCACCAACGCGCACCAACACTCACCGTCGCTGCCTCTCATTTAATATCTTTAATTCATTCCTCCAAATTCACTTTCCAAATTCTTCCCCACTCAACTTCTCATCAACTCAATGATCCCGTGAAGAACACTAATGACTATCACATACTAAAGCCTTACCAACATTCTCTTCTCAAACTACCCTTGTAATCTATTCATTACAAGGGCATACCCCATTTCCCCACTCTCCATTTCCATTAATACCCTTCTTGAATCATCGTCGTCTTCTTCCCATGTTCTAATCTTAACCAAAAGATTCCTTCATTTATGTCTTTCACTTTACATAATTTGTTTTACAATTTTTCAAGAAACTTGTCTAAGGCCTTAAATTTTGAATCTTTTGACCTACAAAGATACAGTGATTCAGAAAATGATTTTACTCTACTTGTCCATAGTTCTTGGATTAAGGTTGAAAAAGCCGGAGCAACTATTTTATTTGAGGATCCAAATGAAGGTTTTACTAATAATGTTGGTGTAGTGGTTAGTGCTATTAAGATTATTAAACTAAGTGATTTTGGGAGTCCGAGGTTTGTTGCAAATAAGTTGATTCAGGAGGAAAAAGAGAAAGGAGAGTACTAAGAATGTTGAGGTTGTAATGGTTTCGGAGAGAGAAAGTGAAAATGGGGTTCAATTTTTTATGAATTTGAGTATAAAGTTGATAGTAGTAGAGGAGGAATGAAGAGGGTTTTTATTGTTGCATTTGTGAATTCGAAAACTACTGCTGAACAGAGTTTCCCCCCTCAATTTGAACTAGGTTGAAATTCGAACATGATTTGTGAAGTGAATTTGGAGGAATGAATTAAATATATTAAATGAGAGGCGCGGGCGGTGGTGGATGAAGGAAGAAGAAGAAGTTTGAGGATAAGAATAGTTTTTTTTTTCATTTTGCCCTTGTAGGAGAGAGAGAATTTCAACTCCATTATGCTACGTCATTAGTTTGGACGGAAAATATCCAAATTTTTACGAAATGATGAATTTTGTAGCCCCTAAATACATTGGGACCAAGAAAGTTAAAATTTGCTAAAAATGATGAAAGTGGCTAATCGCAAATAAGTTGTTGACCTATATGACTATTTATTCGTCTTTTTATTCATCTACGGTCCGATGAAGTTTTGCAACTATAGTACCTGATTTTTGTGTGTAAATTACTACTTCTTCGTTTCAAAATTAAATGTCGACACTTTACTTCTACAAAAATTAAAAAGAATAATCAATTTAATCATTGGGTATCTTTAAAAAAAATCATGAGTAAGTTATCTTTGATTCAACATATAATACTCTCTCTAGTACACCAATAATATTACTCAATACATAAGCATGATCGGTCCAGAGTGAATTTAAGATTTGAATCAATCATATCGTACCATGTGCAATAATATCATCGGTGAGCATTCTATCCATAGTCGTTATCTTCATACTTTTAATTTATTTTCAGAAAACATATGTATAGTTTTATCTTGATCAGAGAGTAAGTTATCATCATCCTACAATTAGCTCTCAACCCTATGGATGCAATACACGTAGGCCAAACAAGCCAATTTAAATGAGAGATAATTGTGTTGAGTTTACTTTTTTTGTCTACGTGTTACGAGTATTCATGTTTCGGTTTGGTGCAATTTTACACATTTTTCAAACTAAATTAATATTTTCGGTTTGAGAATTTTGAAACTAATTCAATTTATACAAAACTCCAAACTGATACATCCAATTTAACATAAGTTTGGTTTGGTTTCGTCGGTTTAATGAGATAAAAAATTCTGATTGCAATATTTTTCACGTACACCATAATACTTTTAAAATAAATTACATTAAAAAAGAAACGAATCCTTCTAATATTTAATCTTTTAACTATTAGGAATACACACGAGTGAGAGTGAGACATGAGAAGACGAACATGGATGAAAATAAAAAAATGACTGATTTAGATATCTTGGTCATATCGATAGAAAACTATAAGAAGTTAAGTTTATTTTATACTAGAGTTAATTTATTTTTTAAATTTTTTATCTAATATTAAAATAACGTATACATAATATATAATATGAATATAAAATAGGGTAATATTATGTGACTAAAACTTAACTAATTAATTAGCTAAATTGAGGCCACAATTATAAATAGCTCGTTGAATTCTTTGTGTCAACATGAGAAAATAATATTTAATTTGAGATTTTAACAAATTTTATTTGATTATTAATCGATTTTCAATAAAATATAGATTTTTTTAAAACCAAACTAAAATCAATTCAATTCACTATTTATGCTGAAAATTTGTTTTAATTTATTCTGGATGGATGAATTTTGATTTTTGTAAACTCTATTGGTAATTTTTCTACCGAGATTTTGACAAAAGATCAAGAGTCACCGTCCATTAGAGATAAGTCAATATGTAAAATAGTACAAGAGTGGAAAATAAATCAAATGTTGCACTAATTGCCTAGGAACGACGACCCCGGCTCCTCAAAAAACCCAAAACCAAAAGATGGAGTTTCACTTTGACATAGGAAAATCCAAAAATTGAAAAGAAAAATGAAAATCAGAAAAGATAATATAATCGTCATCGTAAAGAAAAATTCTGATATAAACCTGGCCTATATGTGGAGTTGTGGATCACTTGATCCATAATTAACTACATCACCTCTTTTGGTTTTAAAAAAAAAATCTCATAAGACCCCATATGTTTTTGTTATTTTAATCAAAACTGTGATATGACTGAATGTGGATCATGACCACTTGTTAGACCTGATCATGACAGAATTGATCCATCGTAAAACCAAGAAGAAAACAAAGAGAGAGTTTCATTCATCACTTCAGCAATGGCGTCTCTCATCAACAAGCCCTACCTTTACAGCTCCAAGATTGAGACTTGTCCTCTCTTGAACCGGTTTTCATTGGGATTTAACTCAATTAGTTTCAATAATTCTCAGAATTTCAATTGTAGTAATTATAATATCAAGAAAGTTTCCTCTTTTTCCATAGTCTGCAAAGCAGTGTCTGTAGAACAGCAACCAAAGACTGAGATTGAAGGACTCAATATAGCAGATGATGTCACTCAGGTTAGCTTTTAAGTTTATCCCATCATTTCACTTGTATTTGTTAGAAAATAAACAGCAATAATGTGAGAGCAAATGAGATCGGACAACACAAGAAATTGTTAACTCAGGTCATTAAGGAATTGGCTACGACTGAGGCTCTACCAAACCAATATATTTACACTACGAGGTACAACATTTATGTTAAATGGGTAGATTATTTATAAAACTGACGAAATTCTAATTACAATTTTACCTACCATGAACAGACCAACCAAAAAAAGTGGCTCCTGGGCTGAGCCGTTTGTTCAGTAAATCAAGCTCCATAATCTAACATTATTCTTATCTGGGGTTTTCTTCTTTCCCTTTTTTTTTTGGAATATTTGTGGAGAATCTGTGCAAAAAGTTGGCAACTTTGAATGTCTTGAGTAGTTGAATTTGTTGTTACTACTTGGTATTAGCCATTGTCCCATTTCTGTTGAATTCTTAGCTGGGTTTTTTCATTTTCTGGCATTGGATGGAGAATTTGTGCAAAAAGTAAATTTCAGTTTCTTGATAAGTTAATGATGTGTTGTTATAGTCAGAAGATAATTTCCGCTAATTGGTATGAGCCATTTCGTGTTTCTGTTAAATTCTTATCTGGGGTTCTTTTCCTTTTGGCATTTCATGAGAATCTGTGGAAAATGTTGGTAAATTTCAGTTTCTTGATAAGTAGTTGAATTTTCTCTACAACAAAGTTGGCATTATATGTTTCTTGATACGTAATTGAAAGTTCTCTGCAACAAAGTTGGCATTATAAGTTTATGGAGAAGTAATTGAATGTGTTGTTATAGTTAGTAGCATAGACGGAACTAGAAGTTTAGGTTTGGGAGAGAGGGGGTCGGGGTTGCGGTTGTGGT
>JAOWBF010000015.1:6212265-6223102 GCA_028566175.1 Vinca major
ATCCTATTATTTTATTATTATGAATCAAAATTTATTTCCGTATCCCCGTACCCGTGTCCGAATTTGGAGAAGTGTCCTCGTATCCTTTATTTTAGATGTTTAAGTACCCGACACCTAAATACATACCCGTATCCGACACCCGTACCTGTGTCTGAGTAACATAGCTATAGCGTACCGAAATAAAAAAAGAGGATAAGTTATGCTGCTCCACTGATGACACAATGTGATGCCTTCTAATTGCAAATGGAGAGACCTTAACGGCAATGATTGAGGCATGAAATGTAATTTAACTGATCTTCGTTTAGATAGGGGACGTCTGAAGTTAGAAAGAGGTCCTATCAGAGGAAGTGTTGTTCAGAAAGTTAACAACAGTAACACTGCCAATTTCTCTCAGTATTTTCAGGTGTCCATTCTTGAGTATTTTTTGGAAGTGGTAGTCTAAAGTGACACATTTAATAGGAGCCTGACATGGAGAATATTATATCTTCACTTTAGAAACTACAATCAGCTTTATAACAGCTGAATTTCATTTATACTTTCAAGGCAAATAAAAATTTCTTCACATTTGATTCCTGGATAGCATTGTAAGTTATAGGATCTTGTATCAACTGCCTGTTTGTTGACATAGTCGTTGTGTAACTATGAAGATTAGTTACTGAATATCTTCTGACTTTTCTCCTAGAATTTAATAGAATTTGTTCTCAGGTCAGTATTCCATGAATTATGTGAATCAAGGGATGTTAGAGCTCTTTTTGTAAGTGCGCTGTTTAAAACCCTTGGCTTGAACAGTCTTGTATGTTTCTAAAAGGTGTTGAGCTCTTCCTGCAATTACTCCATTAAAATCCATGGATATGATAGTCTTCATAGGATTTGAAAATGGGTGATTAAAGTGGCCGAGCTGATTACAGTTGGACTTAGATTTTCAAAGGGTAAACCCATATGGTGAAGTTTCTTTCTACATTTGTATGCTTGCTAAATGCAAGATGCAGACCAGAATAGGGAGTAGTGATATAATACTCTCGGAATAGTTCTGCAGTTTGGTACTACAATGAAAAAATGGTACATAAAGGATATACCTAGCAGTTGGGTTTCTCCTCTTGTTTACTTAGCTGACGAAAGAAGGTTTCATATTAGAGTGTTGAAAAATTCTTTTCTTGGACAGTTTTGGAAGCATCTTTTATCTGGAAAAGAGTTTGAAATAATATTTCTTGTAATTGGGATGGCAATTTCATTGAACATGTTTTTGTAGCTTTAAATATCATTTTGCTTGGTGTGCTTTTTGTTGCAGCATATTCTAATAACGATGATTTTTTACTTAAAAGTTTTCCTCTACTTAGAAGTTCTTTTAGGTGTAGGAAGGGTTATTTGCTTTGCAATGCATTTGACTGATCCTCTGGTCTTGATCTTCCAGCGAATTGTACCACCTGTCTTAAATTCTTTTTCCGATCAAGATAGCAGAGTTCTTTATTATGCTTGTGAAGCCCTGTATAACATAGCAAAGGTGAGCCTTAGACATGCTTTTTCATTTTTTTCCATTTTGAATGGCCTTCATGGATTTTAGAATGTTGGCTTCAATTTTTCATTTCTACACTGCAGGTTGTAAGAGGAGATTTTATTGTGTTCTTCAATCAAATTTTTGATGCCCTCTGTAAGCTTTCAGCAGATGCAGATACCAGTGTACAGAGTGCTGCTCATCTTTTAGATAGACTTGTGAAGGTGGTTATGAAGAAAATTTATTCCCTTGGCTACAAAAAATAGTTGGTATATTATAACTGCATTTTTTGGTTGGATAATCTTTTAACTGGATTTTGTTTCGTTGCTGGGCACAGGATATAGTCACAGAGAGCGATCAATTCAGGTATAATTTGCTTTTCGTATTGTAGCTATCTTGATTGAATTCAATTTTACTTCTGGGCTTACAGTAATGGCAATTGGTTATAAAGTTTTGATTGCTTGATTCCTTTTTCTGTTGTTTGTCTGCTTGTTGAACTTTCTCAGCATAGAAGAATTTATTCCATTGTTGAGAGAACGTATGAATGTCCTCAATCCTTATGTACGCCAATTCTTGGTGGGATGGATCACTGTTTTAGATAGTGTTCCTGAAATTGATATGCTGGGTTTCCTCCCTGATTTTCTTGATGGTAAGTTTGCACAGTGTGTTACTTGCATCTGTGTTTTACTTTTTCTTTTGGCTGGAGAGTGATATCTGATTGCTGTTTTTGGAGCTCAAGTACTTCAATTGCTTCCATTTCATGGGGGCCAAGGAAGAAAAAGAAAAGAATGCGGCAGGGCGAAAGAAGAGATGTCCTCTCTCTCTCTCTCTACACACACACAACCTTTTTTTCCTTTCTCCCCCACTTCTTTTTGTGGGAATTGTGGGTATAAATCAAATAATGGAGGCAGCAGCCAAGAACATGACTAACTCTTACATGTAATTGAGGGCACTGATGTCACGTGAATCAATGACATTGCAGGCTTATTCAATATGTTGAGTGATTCTAGCCATGAAATTCGCCAACAAGCTGATTCGGCACTTTCGGAATTTCTTCAAGAAATCAAGAACTCGCCAGTAAGACCTCTTGTGTAATTCAGAAATTTTACTTTATAATTCAGAAATTTTACTTTATTTATACCTTAGTTGCAAATTTGCAATCGTGCAATATTTCTTGATTGACACGAACATTTAGACAACATACTGTCAGCATATCTTATGCCTGGGTAATATTTAGGGGGAATGGAATCTCTCAATCACCATTTATGTGATGCTCAGTTCCTGTACTATGAAATATACTGATATGGAAGGGTTGGAATTTCCCACAAATAGGTTTATTGAAAATCTTTCGGAACTATTTATCGGGCATTGCTGACTCTCAAGTTGTTAAAGGAATTGAATTATGCTTTGAAATTTGATACTGTCCTTTCTTTTTGGTTGCATGCAAAATGTCATCTGAAATTTGAGAAAATACTGAGTATTTAGATGACAAGAATGATATCATTTTAGTTTGTGATCCTCTGACTTGAGCAGTGCTACTCTTGAAGTCTGTAGATTATGGTCGCATGGCTGAAATACTGGTGCAGAGAGCAGCTTCACCAGACGAGTTTACCAGGTTGACTGCTATTACCTGGGTAGGAACATTGACACTTGTTGCCTCTGCTGTATCATTGCTTCCATAATCACAATGGATCTCAAGGATACAAACTTTACTGGTTATGATCGATGATACTCAAATCAGGTTCTATATGTTGTTTTCTCCTGCAGATAAATGAGTTCGTAAAGCTTGGTGGGGATCAGCTTGTTCCTTATTATGCTGATATTCTTGGAGCCATCCTTCCCTGCATATCTGACAAAGAAGAGAAAATAAGAGTTGTAAGTGGGTTTAAAAAAAAGAAAACAGTTGGGCGCTTATTTTCTTACTTTTATTGCCACATTTTTGCTGTCCTCTCCAGTAGTCTGTTATATAGGGCTCTGTTCCTTCTCTTCTATTAATTTAAATATTATGCCAATGTTGCAGGTTGCTCGTGAAACAAATGAAGAGCTTCGTGCCATTAAAGCTGATACCGCCGAAGGATTTGAAGTCGGAGCAATCCTCTCTGTTGCAAGGAGGTAATAGATGTCTTTCCAAAGGATGTTAAAAGTTCAAGTTTTGTATGGTTGGCATCTTGCTTTGTGCATCTTAGATCGAAAAATGAAAAACACGATTATATAATTACGGATCTTTTCCCCCTCTTGGTATATTTTATTTTTAGTGCCTGGTTTGTTAGATTCCAATGTTGATTCATTTTTATCGTCATCGTCTCAGTCACTTATCTAGTGAGTGGGAGGCTACACGTATTGAAGCTTTGCACTGGATATCTACTCTCTTAAACAGGCACAGAACAGAGGTAATTGGGAAATATTAGATGGTTGTTTCTCTTACCTGTAGATACCTTTGTCTTTTTCTGTGTAGCAGTATACTCTCTCAGGAACCTTTTCAGAGGTTTTGATATTGTTATGTAATACTCTTGTTGCAGTACGGTTACTTCCTGTTGCATGTTGCTTTGTTTTTCATTCTTTGATTGTTGATTTTAGGTTGCTATAAAAGTACTTTGGTAAGTGTCAAGTTACTAAACAATATGCTCAGGGAGAATTCCTATTGATGGATAGAGAAAAAAAATTTTGTCATGCCAAAAGCTGCATAATTTACAGTATCCCCAAATTTCATTTTTGTAGGCATGACATTCTTCATCAATTTGCAGGTCAAAAGGGGAAACCAATTTTCTACTTTCTTTAGGACTCTTCTGTTCTTTCTGAGTTGTTGTTTCAAATTTGTTACAAAACTTCTGCTTGACTGTAGAATCTTGGATGGCCTACTATTCTGGATTTCAAGCTTAATGAGTTTAGTGTCTATTGTGTTTTTTGTTTATTTCTGAGTAACCAATCATATTTCTTCGAACAGTGTAATGTTGATTTTCCCTCCATTCTTGAAACAGGTACTCTATTTTCTGAATGATGTTTTCGACACTCTTCTGAAGGCGTTGTCAGATCCCTCTGATGAGGTATGTCTTTTATCCATTATTTGTTATTTCTCTCTGAATACCACATCCTATCCCTTTTTTTCTTTGGTAGTTTAATGAATTAATTCAATCTATTTCCTCATGGTGGCAATCTGAATTTGATGGACCACCTTTTTTTCTTTGGGCGGCGTAGATGAGTGTAAAATTCCTTTCCAAGCTACATAAGCATTTGACTTTTAGTTGGTGCAAATGTAGTTTGGCCTTGGCTGAACGATTGAACACAACACCCACACTGCTCTTTTAACTTCCACCCTTGAGAATTAGAATTGACTATTAGAAAACTGTTCTTCGTATAATTGGGCTTGGAGTATTCCCTTTTTTTGTTATACTCTAGCTGAACAGTCTGTCAGCATAGCTGCAATTGTTTAGATTTCTCCTACCTGTGATCTTCAAGGAACTTAATTCTTGTTAGTTTGGGGAGTATTTTAACATACCATATACTCAGTTATTTTATGTAGTTTCGGGAGTAATTTAACATACCATATACTCAGTTATTTTATACTTATTTCTTAAATTCTTTTACACAATTATGTGAAGGAGCTCCACATAATGCTACAAGTTTCTCCATCATATCATCTAATTGTCCATTTTCCCTCCCAGGTAGTGCTTCTGGTGCTGGAGGTTCATGCATGCATTGCTAAGGATCCACTACATTTCCGCCACCTTGTAGTATTTCTAGTTCATAACTTTCGGTTGGACAATTCTCTCTTGGAGAGGTAGTGTTTTCGCTTGATTTGAGCATCAGTACTGGTTTATCTTCTCTTTGCCGAGTCTATATAAACCAGTAATATATATTTATTCTCTCACCTTTTCCTTCTTTTTTGGGTCTCATTTCTTGTCTCTTCAGGCGTGGTGCTCTGATTATTCGCCGCCTTTGTGTGCTTTTAGATGCTGAAAGAGTTTATCGGGAACTTTCTACGATACTTGAAGGAGAATCTGATCTTGATTTTGCTTCTGTTATGGTTCAGGTTAGAGGCATTTATTTGATGACCTGGATTCTTTTGTAGTTTGACTGGTTTTTTTTAAAATGTCACTGCATGACAAAGGCTCCTTGGGCTTATTTTTATGTTTATGGCCTAATTGAGGCATCAAGAAGTATTAGAAGCATTAATTTATTATTCTTAATATCGTAACCCCCCTGTTTTTTCCGTGGGTGCTCTATTTGTCTTGCAGGCTCTGAATTTGATTTTGCTTACATCTTCTGAATTGTCTGAGCTTCGAGATCTTCTGAAGCGATCGCTGGTCAATGCTGCTGGGAAAGACTTATTTCTTTCCTTATATGCCTCATGGTGCCATTCACCAATGGCAATAATCAGCCTTTGTTTGTTGGCTCAGGTATCTTTCCTGTGGTTTCTGGGATGTCATTTTTATTGATGAGTTTGTCCTTTCTTTTTCCTGCAAAATGATTTATCAGAGTTGATTTTGTGATTATGTTTTGACTGCAATTTCCTGGGTTTACTGTACAGACTTACCAGCACGCAAGCTCTGTCATTCAATCTCTTGTTGAGGAAGATATTAATGTTAAATTTTTAGTCCAGCTGGACAAACTAATCAATCTATTGGAGACTCCTACTTTTGCTCACCTTAGACTCCAGGTAATCAGTCTTCCCCAAATATTTTTGGTTTTCAAGTTCGGGATGTGTAATTTGAAAGTAGACAAGATCCCAAGTTGCCATATTCTCTAAGACATGTCTTCCAGGAGTGCTTTTCCTTTATCTCAATTCCTCAGAACTTTTTTTATAGATAATTTCTCATCGAACTTGATTATGGGCAAAAATTTCTGATTGATTTTACTGACTACGTTTTTTTTTTGGGGGTGGGGTTAATAGAGGAACTTATATTTATGAAAGGAAGAAATGCGAGAAAGAGGATGAGGCATCTTTAATAAAGTAAAAGAAAAGCTACATTAACGCACCCTCCAGCCTCTTTGTAATTCTATAAATGCTTCGGTCCCAACAACACCAGGCACTATAAATTTACACTACTCTAAATTGACTCTCAGCTGTGGACATCAATGGATTCTTTGGTCCATTGAATTTTCTACTTAACGATTTCATGCGTTCATTATATATATACAATTGTTCTATGTTAAGTAAATTAATGACCATTTCTGTTGCAGTTTCTTGAACCTGGAAAATATATGTGGCTTTTGAAAGTTTTGTATGGTCTTCTGATGCTACTACCCCAGGTATTTTTCTGGCTGAATATGGATTTCAAGTTGCTGAGTTTGAGTTTGAGTTTCTTTTTATTTTTCTCTTTTTCTTTTTTGGCCCGGGGGTGGGGGGAGAATTTGTTGCTTTTATCGTTATTTATGTTTTTAAAGTTTTTTAAACGAATACTTTATACATTGGGGATATGGTGACTGTATTGAAACGTGGAGCAATTGCCTTTGGATCTTGGCCATGGTGGTTGTCAGATCAATCTATAGTTTCCTTGGATCAAACGATACATTCATGTTTAGTGGTAATGCTTTGATTATTATGACATTGGTACTTGCATCCCTACTTGGAAATGGGGTCAGATGGACTAAAAGTGCCTTGTAAAGCTTAAACAGAGAAGAGAAGAAGACCTACCTCTAAGTGGGGTTTGCCAAAAGGAGATGGGTTGAATAGAAATATGAAGCTTAGGTGGGATGATGTAGTATCGGGAAAAGTAGAGAAGGAATCTTATAGAGCGGGGAACGTCTTGAACTTCATCCTTTTTTGCGTCCCCCCTCCTTTGTTTCTTTGGTTTTTTTGGTTGGGGGGGGGGATGTTGTGAGTTGGCGGGAAGGAGAATAAGAGGCAGCGAGTGGTAATTTGAATGGGATACACAGAAGAAATAAGCAAATACTATGCTTAAGAGAAAATTTCCAAGTTTGAGCTCTGTTGAGTTCTCCCAAGAGATCAGATGTGTAGTCTTACTGCAGAAAACTGTTACTAGGAAGCTAGCAATGGCTCCTACAATTTTATTTTATTTTATTTTATTTTGTATGAGAGTGAAAGTTCATTTGAGATCTCTTTTATAAGACCTCTACTACAGTCGGGATATCTTTACCTGATATGATCAGTGTGTGTGGTGAGAGTTAATAGAGTTGCAATGTTTGAGATCTTATATTTCCATTTGATCGCTGTGAAGATTATCATGAAATTTGGAGAAGAGTTTTCAGTTTTTTTCCAGCTCTTTCTCTCTATACGAATCCGTCCATGTTATGATTTCAAGTCATATATTGACAAGTATTTACAACTGGATCTCCAGTGGGATCTCAACCTGATTAATTTCTATTTGCTTGTTAATGCAGCAAAGCGCTGCCTTCAAGATACTTCGGACTCGACTGAAAACTGTACCATCATACTCCTTCAACAACGAACAATTCAAACGAACATCATCAGAGAGCCATTGTTCACAAATCAATTATACAGAGAGGGGATCACAATATTCTGAGGATGGTGAGTTGAATGAATATTCACGAAGCGGGCATAATGGAATAAATTTTGCTTCTAGGCTGCAGCAATTTGAACATATTCAGCACCAGCACCGGATGCAAACAAAGATGCTGACACATTCACAGTTATCGTCACGCAACAGTTCTACATCATTGGCAAAGGTTTGTTTTGCTTTGTCTTGGTTATGATATTGATACCCCCTTGAGTTGTGTACTGGAACAAATTCTAAATGTTAAATAAAACATCATTAGTCATTAATTACCATGTTTACCTCATCCATCTGACATCGATCCTCAAGAATACCACTATTACCCCCGGAAAGGGAAAAACACGAATAGTAGAAGAAAGAAATGCTTTAACAATCTCTAGTATACACAATAATTTTGCGAGAGTTCCTTGGGGATATATGAATTAGTGACATATCGAAGATATATTCACAAAGTTGTATTGATTTGCATTAACCCTAGATTCTTGTCCTGAGAAATGAATTATTACTTTCTACTCGAGCTCCATTTTGTGTATTTACCTTTCCCATTCATTTTCTCTGCTCAGGATGTTCAAAGACTGGAAATAACCAAGAGACCTTCACCAGCGCCAGATATCCCTAGACCTTCTTCAAGATCTTCACGAAGAGGTCTGGGATAATTTCAGCTATGATCATATTGGGTTTCTTAGTTGAGGTTAATTATACAGCAAAATCTCGGTTTTTATGGTCTGGCAGAATTTGTAAATTGTATATGTTAGCTTGTTTTGTTAAAGTGTACAAGGATGGGTTGGCGGAAATTGGGGTTTGGATGGATATAAGGATGGACCAATGCTTGGTTATTTTCCGAGCTATTCTTTTCATTAGTAGACAAATCAGCCCATGTGGTTATGTTATATTTATTAAGATCCATATGGGCAAAAAAAGGTAGATATATTTAGGATGATATTTAACTCTGTTTTCCCAGTAATTCATCCCTTATAACCATTTAAATAAATTCCATATTTGTGCACATGTTCATCCTTTGAATGATGCACAGCTTTTATCCTTTTATAGATGTGTTTTTCATTGGTTCAAGTCTTTGTTGCCAGGAGCTTTCCAGCTATAGTTTGATACTTCAAGAGTGGGCGTATCTCTGGAATTAGGATGTTATGTCTCTCTTTAGCAGTTTCTAGTGCAGGATTTTAAACTAGTGCATATTTGTATTTTTATTGTCTGGGTACAACACCTAGAATAATCTCCGCTTGCACCATTTAAGGGTTAAAAGTGTTAAAGGGTAAGTGGCATCTTCATACATTATTTGTAATTGATTTACATCTCGGTCTTAATTTTTTTTAAAAAGTCTATTAGAATATAGAGAATGATCTTTCAGGTCCACATGCATTTTACGTGCAATCTTTGTGATATTGCCACCATACTCACCTCTCTGGTGCCAAAATAAAGCATGTGTTCGGGTCTCGAAACCCTTTTTGAGGGTAAAATTGTCTACTTACACATCCACACCTGTGCAACTTACACGAGGCCAAATTTGAAGGGAATAAAACCAACTTCCCACTTTCCTCAACAATTTCACCCCAAAAAATTGTTCAGAAATCAGACTAGATTGTGTTCCTGTTATTCCCATCAAAATTGGCCTCACGTGTGTTGTACAGGTTGGTTCGATAGTGTATGAGTAAACAATTTTAACCTAAAAAATATTCTATGTGACCATGTGTTTTATTTTGGCTGTAAAAAATTCCAGAGTATGATGTCGGGACAAAACAAAGGTTAGTGCTGGGCTTTTTTCTTTTCTTTTCTTCCAAAAACCCTTGGTATTAAGTGTATTAGTATTCATTAGTTACGTTTTAGAGTGACTTATCTATCGGTAAAAAAAAAAAGTCTTACTACTTGATTTGCATTTGGTTGTAAAATATATAACACGTGATGGGCTTCTATATGAAAATGATGTTATAACAAATACTCCGCCCTTTCTAAAACTAGTGTTGCATTTGCACTTTTTTTTTTCCAATAGCAAGTATTGTATATGTATGGTTGGAATGTTAAAGTACTAATAAGTGATCGCCTTATATAAAAATATAATAAATCCTACAAGTTTACTCAATAGTTGTAATAGCGATTACTAATCTAATTACGATTTACAATGACAGATACATTATTAAGTAGTATAGAGTTATATTTGACGTTATAAGAGTGGAGTCATTGGGCACCCTCTCAAAGATTGTCCTGACAAAAAACATGAGCAAAAAGAGCAAGTCAGTCAGACAGATGAAGTATCAAACATGGACTCAGACATACAAAAAATGGATATTGAAGGTGACACAAATCATGGAATAGGCCCGTGGAATAAGGTTATCAGCATTACCAGAGATAAACATAATCGTAAAAATCAGAATACTCAATTGATGGGTAAAGCTTCTGGAAAAAGTACCTCTATGGACAGAGGAGATGAATCTCAACATACGGCTAAGCCACACCAGGAGGAATTATCCCTGAAACGTGAACTGGGGTAATGTTCCAAAGCATGGAAGCCCAAACACCTAACCGCGAATGGGAAACACATTGAATCTAGTCCCGTTGGAACTAAGATAATTAAGGAGAGGGTTAATTCTAACTACTCAGTTAAGCAGGTAAATAAAATTACCAAAACTCCTTTGACTGATGGAGAGAAGGAAGCTAATGATGATATTACTGTGGAAAAACGGGAAAGCGTCTCGAAAGAAGGCATGAGCGTGACAGCGGCCGTAAAACCAGGGGAGAAATCCGAAGCGACTACCGTATTACAAACGTCTTCCCTCGAGAAGTCACCTCAGGTTTTTTTTTAAAAGGACATGCAAGCACCGATCTTTCACCATCAGCAAAATACCTTCTCGATATT
>JAOWBF010000015.1:6397492-6412957 GCA_028566175.1 Vinca major
CTACGTGTTTATTCAAGCTTGGGAGATATTTTGTCAAGTATATTTGATCTTGTTATTCAGTTTGCTTGGACTATATTATGGTTTCTCCCCAATAAAAACATGTCACGTTAGAAAGATCAGAAGGATGCCATATAGATTCTTTAGAATAAGCTAAATATTTAAATTTCAGAGGTCTATTTTCTTAGATGCAAAATTTACCAACAAATGTATATATATATATATATATATATATAGCAAAACGCAGAATACAGAAGAGTGTGGGGAGAGGAGGACAAAACAATAGAAGGGGAGAAAGGAATAATATTAACATAATTTACACCTGAAGTATCTGATAATTTCAAAATGGTCCTCTAGGTTTTATCAAAGTTACAATTATTGTCAATTTTCTTTTCATACTTCTAGTCATTTTTGTATGGAGAGGAACCTTTGTATTTAAGAAGCGGGAATAAAGATTTAACCAAAGAATCTCTACTATTTAAAATCTCAGCATTAAACACTAGGTAATAGTCTCATTGACTTCTAGACATTTGAACAATCTGGTATGGGCGTAAGATATAAAACGCTAGGGAGTTTTATCTATTTATATATATCTATTTTACCAAAAAAAAAAGAAAGATATAAAAATGTTGTACCACAGTCTAACAAACCTTTTAGTATGGTTATTTTCCATGAATAATATGGTTTAGCGCATAAATAGTACTCCCCTCACAAATGGAATGTTTACATTTCATTATAATTTGTACAAAATGAATATTCACTTTCTTATAATGTAACTTGTTCATAAACTTCAATTGCTAACCTTTGTATTTAAGAAGGGATACAAACTCTAGTAACATATGTATTCTGCCATATCATTTAAACTTATTCATGGTTAAACTACTTTTATTAATTATGGAAATCTATATTAATTATGCAAATCAAATACAGATATTCAATTTAGGTATGTTATTCTATTAGCAGATTGATCTCTATTATTTTCTAGAACAAGGAAGAAAGTTTGTTAAAAGAAGTAGATATTTTACGGTAGGAATCTTCTATTCACGTACGGTGCATCATTCCTTGTGCCACTAATAATCACTTGACATATGTTAATTTTTAATTAAAAAAATTATAATATAAAAGAAATAGTGGAACTCGTTGAAAAAACACGAACATATATCAATCATTATTTGTCGAGGTAAATAATAGGATACATAATAAAAATAGAGAATTTTTTTGCCGATATTTTACTCAATTAAAAAAATTTCCGTCCTAAATGTACAAAGTCCGAAAGCCTTTAATTTCGACCCTAGGGAAAATTACTCTCAGGAAATATTCCTAAATTGTCGTTAACTAAACAAGAAATGATAATCCATACATAATTTCTTCTGGATCCCCACTTTTAAGCAAACTTTTTTGGTCATCGTGTCTAAAATTCATTTCATGTATATAATTTATTACAGTTTCAGTCTATAGCTTTTTTTTAGTCTCATAAGAGGAGGTGGACGTTCAATAAAGAGAGAATTATTTGTCCCATGTAGGGAAGAGGTGTCGAACTCGCGATCTCACGATCGTGGGTAGAGGTCAGTCTCATTGGACTGCGGTACTTTAGACATTACAATTTCAGTCTAATTCCTAGTTACTCTATATCTTATTATATATTACTCCATTCATTACATAATATAAATCGTTTAGCACATTTAGCGAAAATTAAAAAAGAAAGAAATAAAGTATTTTTTAATCAAAATATAAATATTATTCTATTAAATAAAATTAATGATATATAAGTCATATTTAAGAGAGTAATATTAATATTATGACTAACAAAGTACCTTATTTTTTTTACTTTCTTAATTTTCGCTATATGTAATAAACGATTTATAATATAGAATAGAAGTAATACTACATATTCCTAATCATTATACAAACCTCTAGAGTTTTTCAAATTATATATATATATATATATATATATATATAGACACTTAAGAATTTTAAAATTTTATAGACTATACAAATACATATACCGATTGAGTTTCAAAGCTTAATTTTTTTTAAAGAAATCCTGAAGAAAATAATTTCAAAAAGAAAAGGCTAAAACACACATCTTGAGTTGATGATGTGGAATTCATTTAATTCACCTAAACATGTGATAGTATCCGATGCAAAGACAAGAAATTTTAGGACAGAAATTTTTTACCCTTACTGATTCCATTATTTTTTTAGGTTAATTAAAAAATTTATACGTTAATTTATTATTGATGGTAAACGTAAGAGTAGGCAAATTAGAGACAAAAGATTCTTCGCCATAATTGTTGTGGAAACAGTTAACTGCCTTCCAAGGATATAAAAATGCATGTGTGACTGGATTTCCAATTCCTTAACAATAATGTAAAAATTAATGAAATAAAAATAAGTTATTTTATTAGATAAAATATAACTATTATACTTTTAAATATAATTAATGTTGGAATTGTTAAATCAAGCTTATTATTTATGAGAATATTTAGTTTTAGTAATTACTAGTTTTATTGTATTTTTGCTTTAGTAGTATCCTAATCAGATTATATTTTCTAGATATTTTAGACATTCTATTAGGTTTGACTCCTATATAAATAGGAGAGTTGTCTACGTATTCTACGTGGCTTTAAGTGTGGTCTAGAGTATAATTGTGGTGTTGGTAGAATTATAGATCCTTTTGAATAATTCGAAGCGTAAATTATTATCTTAGTATTGTGAAATTTGATATCTTTGTGTTTGCACTCCAGACACTATATATATATATATGTTTCCGCATTTAAATTAAAAAATTCTACAATTGGTATTAGAGTTAGTGTTTTGTAATCGATCCTATTTGATGGATTCCTGTGTGATCGATCCTCGAGCTTTGAGTTTTTGTTCCGTTTTTTTCTTCGATGACAAAAATGATTTTGATATGTGAAGACAATAAATGCAAATTCATTTTGCGAATATTGATTTGTGGAAAATTATTGAGGATGGTTGTCAAGAACCTCCTCCGGATACTCCATTAACAAGTGAACAAAAGAATAAAAGGGCGATTAGATGCGATTTTAAAAAATCATATATTGAATCAGGTACCATTTGATGTTGCAAGACGATTTCTCTATATTTAATCGGCAAAAGAGATGTGGACTCATTTGATTACTCGTTATGGAGATAATTTTCTTCTATAAATATTGTTGAAAAAGAAATTTTTAGATTTGAAAAAGTTGATGAGAAACTTTGTATTGATGAGGAAAAGATTAAAATTTTATCTCCACGAGAATAAGAAAAATATTTTGATTTGGAGAATTCTTCTGTTGGTAGTTCTGTAGTTAGGTTGGAAAACAATATTGATTTGGTTGAGTGTGAAAATAATTCGAAAGATTTTTCTCAAGCTAATATTGATGCAGCTTATAATTCATAAAGTGTTATAGTTGATGATGAATTGTTGATTCAAGTTTTTTCCCAAAGTATTGATTGTTTAGATAAATGCGATACTCTTGGAGTTGAAAATTTTATTGAAGAAAAGGAAAATGAGGAAGAGAGTGTTGAGAAGGGAAACAATGTGGATAAAATTATTGAGGTAGATTATTTAGTAGACATTGGTGTGTTAATGATGTGGTTGAACAGAGAAACGAGAATCGACAATTTGACAAAGAATTCAGATGATATTGGATTTTTTATTAGATGAAAAAGATGAATACTATTTTGATGATGATTTTGTGGATAGTGAATAATTTATTCGTGGAGATCCATGGCGGAAAACTGAAACTTTTCCTCCATTGTGTCCTTTGAAGAAGAATGCAGAGAAGTGGTGGCATTATTTCAGAAGATATGCCATGGATTATTTTTCAGAGGACAGGTATGATATACTTGGTTTGGGGCTTTGCGTGGATGCCTTTGTATGAGTACTCTCTGGGACAATGGGAATAGTTCTGAAGCCGGCAATATTAAAGTGTTAGTAATGAGGGAGTACGGTGTCAAAGAATCATGGACTCCTATGTTTGAGATATCAAATTTGGATATGGTATTACCTGATTCTTTGAATTCGAGAGTTATGCATAAAATATTGGTTGCTCCTTTTCGTAGGATTGTTGTGAGATTTGATCTCTGTGTTTGTACTCCACTACTCAACACCGAATTTTTTATTTAAATATATGTGTTTCCGCATTAAAAAATTCTACAATTAATGATACACATGTTATATTTAAAACGATAATATTGATATTTTGATTAATAAAATATTTTATTTTTCACTTATTTAATTTAAACTAAATGTCATACTAGATTTATATTATGGAAGGGAGAGAGTTGTAAATTATTAATTGTTTTTTACCTGTACTTTGTTTTCTGGTCACTGGAAATTCACCTCTCCAAAAGATTGGCTTTTCTGCGCAACCTTTCGCTCTGAATCCAATGCTGTCAGTCCCACCCCATGCTGCTGTTGATCTGCCTCTATCTGCCCGTAACCTCCTCCGCCGCTCACGGTTCTCACCAGCTCTCCTACCGGACCCACTCCAAGGAAGTCTCTTGTAAGCCCTTCAGCTCCTCCTCCTCCTATATTAACTCCCAGATTCTTATCAAAGCTTCCATATTGACGATGATCATGACTCTCTTCTTCATACGCATTCACATTTCCGCCTCCAAAAATGGAGGAGCTCACTAGTTCGTGAAGATGGTTGCTACTACTATGATCATGACCAAAGACACTCCCGAAGCTAGCTGAATTGAGGGAATTCTCAGACTTTGCCCTGCTTGAGATAGCGCTTCCAAAGCTTTTTAGTAATGAGGCACTGCTGTTGCTTGTGGCTGAGCCTAATTGAGCAGCCTTCTGAAGCAGCGCAGTAGCTGACATATGGGGACTGAAATTGTGTTGGCTCTGAACTGAGCTGCTATAAAGAGACGGGACGGCGGAGGTCGTATTCTCACCGCCCACGAGACTACCGCTGGAATGTCCATTGTTAAATGGAAGCAATAAGCTATTATTGCCACTGCTGTTTTCAATGTTGCTGCTGGTTGGGAAGAAGCTTAGGTTAAAGATATTTGATGTAGTGGTCGAAGGGGTTTTCCCGCTATGGTGAAGATCAGAAATTTGTATTAGGCCATGAAGTGGCTTCTTGTTGTAGTTGTTGTTGCCCAACATACCATGCTGAGGTTGATTTTCATGGCGGTAATCTTGGTCGGATTCAGGCAGAAAAAAGGAAGAAGACGGCATGGTTTGTGAGGGCTTGAAAGCCGATCCCATTGATGATCCAATCAGATTACCGAATTGTCCGGTTCCAGTATTACCCAGACGTAAAATGTCAGCAGCTGGAGCAGCTTGGTTCTGGTCCTGGGTGGCTGAGAATTGGGATAGGCCTAATCTTACATTGCTGCTGCTACCAAATAAATGGCCGCCAATGCCACTCAAAGGGGGTGGATTTCTTGCAGTTTCTTGAGCAAGTGCATCACAGAATGCCCGGTGGGTGATGAAACTGTCCCGCCTGCAAGACAGTTCACCGTTAGATCACCAGAGAGACGAATATAGACACTTTTTTATGTACCAATTAAAGGTCAATGTAAATTGGAACGGTCGGGGTAATCATATGGTGTATTTAGACCAAGTCCCGATGTTTTTTTTTTTCTTCAAATTGTGGACCAGGTCATAAATTTTCTAACTTTTACTACTCTAAGATTATAAGCAATTATGAAAAATAAAAGTGAAAACAACAACAAAACTTGAGGAATTGATAAGTAAAATATAAAAAATAGAAATAGAAATTTAAAAACGAAATTAAAAATATTGATCAAGAAATAAGATGAGGTAAAACTGTAAATTTACCAATTGGGGGTTAGGCAAGACATAATGGTGAAATCAGTGTTATCAATCCCAGATAGCGGTGCGGAGCAGTCGATCTCGAAAATGTTATATCGAGATAGGGGATAGCGGGAGCGGTGCTATTTGGAATTCTATGCAAATAATTAAAAATATATATTTGAGAATATCTGAGAAGAAGAGAAGAAGTTTTTTTTTTTCTTGTTGTTGCGTTGAATAGATGAGAAGAAAAAGGAGTATAAGGTTTTTATTTGCTTTAAACTGTTGTAGTTTAGGTTTAGGGGTTTTTAATGGGCACAAAAGACTTTATCCAAATAGCGCCGCTATTTCCGCTATATGAGCCGCAATAGCGGCCGCAATCATCCGCACCCAAAATCCGCAATGCTATTCAAGACTTATAGTGGCCAAAGGTCGCTCCGCTCCACTATCCCGCTATGGGCCGCTATCCCACCGCCATTGACAACACTAGATGAAATAATAACAGTTTCTATTGTTGGACTGATGAGTAGTTGGTAAATTGGGAAAATTCTGTTATGGGCCGCTCTTTGTGGGATTTACGGCCATCTTATTGAGATGGGGTCTACTTTACAGGTAGGTTCTACTTTAACTCATGTGAGATGACTGTGGGACCAGTCTCACAATGATCGTCCCATGCCAAACTGACCCGGTAAATTGCTTGTTCTCCTAGCATTGTAGAGTAAATTTTGAAAGGAAAAAAACCAGAGATTATTAGAAATTCCTATATTTTTCAATAATGAATTTACCATAGCCCCTCCAGTTTCGACAACTAATGGAAGATAGGAAAATTTCTGAACATCCTGCACTGCCTTAAGCTCATCTCCTGAACATTCTTCAGAAATGATAAGTACTAAATTCTACCTTATGTAGTGGGGGGGGGTGGAGGGGGGTAAGGCTGAAGGGGTGGGGTTAGGTTGTTTTAGGTAGGAGGGATCTGGCTAGAATTTTATCAAGTGATAAGAACTTGGTTTGAACACAACTGAAACAAAACCAAAAAACCCCAAACAAAAAAAAGGTAAAGAGTCTTTTGTAACCGAAAAAAAACTTATGAGAACGTCTTAACCCCACTTTTTTATTACTTTGGAAAATGTGAGACTTGAGAAACCAAAGAAAACAAGGATTTCCATCCAACTTTCTTCACCTCCCCCATCCATCTTATGAGCGGCAAAAATCTTTAGTCTCGTCTTTCTCAATGGAATCGATAATGATATTCGATGGGAAAAAAATTAATAAAATTGAATTACCTGGAGAAAAGGGTACCACAATCACATTTGTAGTCTCTGGTACCGCAGGTTTTAGTATGCGCTTTCCAATCAGATTGAACAGCATATTTCTTGGAGCATTTCTCGCATTTATACTTCTTTTCGCCATGCTTTCTAGAGTAATGTTTCTTAATTCCGGTAAGGTCACCGAGTGCTCTTGAAGGTTCATGGTGAATGCACGTGGGCTCAGGACACAGATAAACCTTCCGTTTCACCTCTTTTGTAGTCTTTTGTCTAAGCTTCCAAGGTAAATTGTGTCCTCTTCTGTGGAGCTGAAGATTTTGTTCTCTTTGAAACCCTTTGTTGCATACCTCACATACGAACCTGTTTGTTGCCATTAGAGTCTTAGGAGATAGTGCTATTACTTCTGCATCTGGATCTGTCATAAAAAACGCCGAACAACAAATTATTAGAAAATTTCCCTCCCTCAATTATAAAATTATAAATTAAAAAAGAACCCCTCCCCCCCCCCCATCTCATGCCCAATATGAATGAATCCGGCCTCTTTTCATTTTTATTTAATTTTCCAAATCGATTAGGGTCCTTAATTTCATGTTTTTCAGAGGGCGAATTGAAGTATTGAGGATAAAATTAGATGATACTTGCTTGGTGTACCAGGCTGATTTCTTCTCTTTTTGGGAGCTAGAGGTTGAGCCTGAACAGGTGATGAATTAGCTGGCGCTGCCGATGTGGAATGTTGTTGCTTCATTTGGCTCTCATCTTCTTCTCTCATTGCAAGAAACACAGCTGATGAAGATGTTTCCATCCTTCTTAACTACAATTCCAGTTTATCTTCCTCAAAAACATTATCCAAAAACCAAAAAACAAAATACAGCTATTTCGAATTCATATATAGCCACCGCCTGTCAGTGAATAAACTTCAAAGATATCCATATAATTCGAGTTGTAATAAATAACGAAAACGAAACAAAATAGAGAAGAAAACTTATAAAACATCCAAAGCTACTCACTCCTCCATGCGGGGACAAAGAAACGATGCTAACGAGGTTTTTTCATGTGATTTGTTGTCATGCATATATACAAGTATACATATCCACAACATTTAATTTCTTCTTTTTCAATATCTGTTTTTTCTTTCTTATCTCTCTTTTCTCTTAAAAATTCTTCAAAATATTTCTTCTCTAATATTAAAAAAAGTATTGCAAGCAAAAGAAACAGGGAGAAAGAGAAAGATAGGGATAGAGGAAGGTCAAGGCGTTGCTGCCCTTTATGGGCAAAAAATCGTCTATACCCAACTTATGCATCAATTAATGTAATCATCACTCAAAATTCACACGTGGATAGAGAAAATATCTTTTTTTACGATTTTCACTATTTTTTTTAGATTATAGATTTTTCAATTAAAAAATTAATACGTGTCAAATTTTTATTGATGGTATATGCATAAATACAAAAATTTGGGACTGAAGATTATTAGCCCCTTTATGTTGAGCTCACGTCCCCTAATGTGTCCATATATTGCGTTGGATTGGGTCCACCCTCTCTCTCTCTCTTTCGTTTCTTATCTTCATATACTCAGCTTAAGACAAAACTTTGTTCCTCACTTCCTCCCTGACTTTCACAGTAGATGGAATTTAAATAAAATTAAATAAGATTATTAGTAAAAGAAATAAAATGTCCCCAAAGTGTGCATATATAATATACGTAATAATTTGTCTATATTCTTCCTTCCCTCCTAAGAACGTTAGCGTATTAGAAAAAAGAACATTAATAGAGAGCAGATAACCGTATATTATGTAAGTTGTCATGGGAATCTCCTAGTGGTGCTGCCTAAAGATCAAACACAATGGTTTTTGAGAATTTCATGACAGGTAATAATTTGTCAAAAAGGTAATTTCTACTCCTAGCGGTAGCCAACATTTAAGTCCGATGGATTGAGTACGTATTACCTGTGCAAATTGATTGTTTTTGTAAATTTAGGAGCACAAAATGAAATTAAATTCCAATACAAACAACATGACCCTTTTTTTTTTAACTGATTCCCAAGATTTTCAAATCTTGCTAGAGAAGAAAGGAGAAAATAAAGAGAAATAGAGAGTTGCATCAGTCCGATTACGTTTCTTGAGTTTATTGACATGTTATAAAATAAATATGACTTATTAGTATAATAAGTCATATTATAAAAAAAAAATTATTTTTTAAACAAAAGCTCAAAAACAGGAAGTTGTCAATAGTTGCCCGTCACAAAAAAATAAAATAAAATAACAATGATATCTTGAAATACATCTTGCTTAGAAGTCGAAAAAATTAAACACATTAACAATATTGTAACGAAACTCAGCCTACATGTTATAGAAAACACTTTTGCATTGACAACAAAAGAGATCGAGTTTAGAAAATGATCACATAAAATAATAAAAAAAAATAGATTTTCAAAAACAATTGTTACCAAATAAGTCATTATATATATATATATATATATATATATATTTGTAACTATTTCGGTAGATGTAGCTTGGATAATTTGTCCGTAAACTAACTGTCAACCCCACCAAGAGAACGACCCAAGTATATTGGGTGTTCGGTTGAGGTTGTATCACTGTTGGACCTTTGAGATATAGCCCAAATGAAATTGGACTTATCGAGGGATGGTGAAGTTCGGTCAAGAAAGAAGTTGGTAGGCTCAATAGACCTAACTTTCTAAGAAGTGTAGTAATGAAGAACCTTGGCAGCGATAAGCATCAAGGCCCAAACACTCGGGTATATGCAAGGTCAGAATCTTTCTCTAACTTGAAACTAGACAATGTGGAAGCTCACACCGAAGATCTCTAAGCAGCGATAAGTACCTAGAAACACTGGCAGTAAAACTTTTAAGAGAATTATGCCTAAGACCTCTAAGCAGCGATAAGCACCTAGCAACCCTGACAACAATTACTCTAATGGATGATGAAACACCACAACTATGGATCTAAACTAGTTCAATCATAAAACAAATTAAGGGAAAAACTCACAATTACATTATATCAAGGCTTTTTAATAACAATAAAGGCCGAATTCTCTTTAAATAATAGAAGGGAATTCAGCTATGCCCTATGACAAATCCTACTTGGATTTGAACTACTAAAGAAAATATAAGTTTAGTAAACTAACAAAACAAGTACTAGACTTAAACTAAAAAACTAATGGGCAACATGTCCTTATTTAAGTATAATAATTTCGGAGCTAATAAAGCTGAAAATATAATAAAGTCTAATATTGACTTTAATAACTAAGACTTCTAAAAAATAACTCTAGCCACTTTGACTTGTTGAGCCTCGAGTCTTGCCTTTAAATGATATGAGAGGGACTTGGTCTTCATGTGTTGAATTGCTTGAAGGTTGCATGGCTTCTTTTTTAGCTTGAATCTCTAAAATGAATGAAGTTAGAGTTTAATTTATGGTCTTTCTTCTAGCTCTTGTCATTGGACATGTGATGTTAATCAAGGGATCACTTGAATGATTTGTCTTAGGCAGCTTCAAGATTGTGTCCTCATCATTGCCCATTTCCATCAAAAGGATTCGACCTTGAATATTCTAAATCTTTATCAAAATAAAAGGGAGACAAATTAACAACATTAAAAGAACCACTTACACCATACTCACCTCGCAAATCAAGTTTGTAGGCATTGTCATTGATTTTGGAAACAACTTAAAAATGTCCATCTCAAGTTTGTAGGCATTGTCAAGCTAACATTAGGAAACCTTTCCTTTCTTAAATGAACAAAAACCCAATCTCCTAGCTCAAAAGTAATAGCCTTTCAGCCCTGGTTAGCATTCCTAACACATGACGCATTCTTTTTGGCAATTTGCTCACTAACTTTTTTATGCAACTCACTACAAGAAAACAGGGAAGCAGTGACGTCCGTTTCTGTGGGTAATCGGTCACTAAACTAGGACTAGCGACCGATTACCGACCGAAACACGTGGTTGTGTATTTTTTGTCGCTAAGCCAGTTACGATCGACTCCATTCCGGACGACGGAATAGCGACCGACCATAGTATATTGTTTCACTTTTGACTTTGACTAGCAAACGACCGATTAGCTACGAAAAGTGTAGTGACCGAGTATTCCGTCGCCGTATAACGACGGAATACTGACAACTTAGCCAACATTGTTGAGTATGACTATGATTTATTAACGACCGACCACCGACGGCTTTTGGTAGCAACCGATTGTACCGTTGCCATATAGCGTCGGAAGACTGACCACGTAGTGAACATTGTTGACTTGTATACCGACCGATGCGCGATGGGATGTTAGTGACGGAAATTTTCGTTGGTATCTGACGGATTTGCAACTGATTCGTGTTTAATAGACTTTGACTTTAAACCAATAGCAACTAAAAATCCGTCGCGCAATGCTTTTTAATTCAAAAAAATAAATATGAAATATAATTAAATCAATATTATAAAAAACAGCATTGCGAAACAGAAACAAATTAGAAAAATCCCAAACATCAATACGAAACAGAAACAATAAGAAAAATCCCAAACAGCAATACGAAACTGAAACAAAATCAATATGATCCCTAGCAGCGATACAAACCAAAAACAATATAAAAAAGATACCAAATAGCAAACATGATCAATATAACCTAAAAATAACATTACATAGCCAATTATCTCACTAAAACCATAAATTTACACTTCTTATTTATATTACAACACTCACAATCAAAGTGTGCACTTCTCATTTAGTGTACAACACAACCAAAGTTTACACTTCTCATATACTCCTTGGTGCATGAGTTGAAATCTAAAAAATTCAAGAGTAAAATTAACACTTTGAATACGTCAATTAATTTATGGTAATCAAGTACTAAAAATAAAACAACAAATATTACTCGCCTTCAATATATGGAATTCCAAGAAGCTAGTTGTGAAACGAGAAAGAGATTAATAATACAAGAAAAATGGATTAGTAAAAGAAACATTAAGAAGTAAAGCACAACAACAAATACATAACGAAATTAATAATTTTATTTTTAATCATTCTAAATCATCCTCCGACATAAATTCATCATCTTCTTCATAATTGTCATTACCCGACATAACTTCATCATCATCATCTTCATTAACACGGCAACGGTCTCAAGTACAATTTCGATTTCCCGTGACTGGTGTGCAAGTTAACCAACTTCAATAATAGTTGGATCACTGTGACTAGTCTCCTCATCACGAACATCCTCCTGATTATGGTATCGGAACATTTGGAACGTCAACTGGACCTGGTTTGGAACGAAAAATAGCCCACCAATCAGCCCTAGATGTTGTCTTACTACCTAGATAAGGTGTGTAGTAGGCTTGTTGAGTTTTGAAAGCAAATACAAATGGATCGTAACCCTGGTACGTTATTTCTTATTGATTTCTACAAGCTTATATGAGGACGCACCCTCAAACCTCTATTTAGAGTTGAATCAAACCAGTCACATTTAAAAAGAATTATTGTTTTGGGCAGGTACTCCAGCAAGTTCAAACTCAATGACTTGCATCAACTCACCGTAGTAATCGCCTTTAACCCATATCCCATTGTTTTTGGTTCCTTTTCCATCATTTTGGGCTTTTTGTGAAATCTATAACCGTTAACAAAGTAACCGGGATATGACATCACTCTCCTTGTCGGGCCCCATGAAAGATTTTTCAACAACCTTTCGGAAAGTTCTAGAAAGCTATGTATCTGTTGAGAACAACAAAAGTTTAATTAGTTAAGGAATTCTTAAAAAATATATATTTCTATATAATACCAAGTTACATAAGTTCCAAACCATGTGGAAAAATCACTATAAACCCTTTGCAGTTCATTATCTGGGATTTAGTCATGTAATTCACTAACAAATTTACTGAGTTACAAATCAAATAACAATATTATTACTTGGCTAATTTTAATTATATAGCAAAACTGAAGTAATAGATGACTTTACTTACTGAAGGTATGGTTCAACCTCTTCACAATTCTTGCAAATCTCTGTAGAAAGACTAAGTTCAGCCAAGGGTTCCCACACATTTACCAGTAGTACTTCTCTAAGAGCTACAAGGATAAGTATCTCCATTAATACATGACAATCATGACTCTTCATGCCTGACATTTTCAACTCCTTCATATCAACGCATCATGTAAAATTCGATGCATAGATAGCTGAGAGCCTTAATTCTTTCGCCCACTGCAAAACTATCTCTTTTTGTGCCTTGGTAAGGGTGAAAGGTGCCTTTGGCTTTGTTTATTTAACTCGGTCATCATGTTACTCAACTCCGGTCGACTACAATACCTTTCAATATCCACTCTAGCCTTAACATTGCCCTTAGTTTTACCGTTAACGTCCAACACGGTATTAAAGACATTATCAAAGACATTTTTTTTCATTATGCATGATACCAATGTTGTGTCTTATCAGAAGTGTTCGCCAATAAGGTAAGTCCCAAAATATGCTACGTTTGGCCCAACTATAAATTTTGAAATTTTATAAATAAGTATAATTATTTCTATGAATATTCAAATATATATATATATATATAGTGAGAGAGATAGAGAGGGGGATGTTTTCATTAACATTTCCAAAGGTCTCCCAGTTCCAAGAGGTCAACACGACCTTCAACTTTTTTGGCTTAATCTACAACTTGTACATTCCCCAGTTAACCACTTCCTCGGCCCAAGATTGTCTTACCGTTGCTAGAAAAGAGGATACTTCACCCACATGTCCTAGAAGTGAAAGGCAATCTCTCTGTGACCAAGAGATAGTCGAGTGTTGACTTGCAGGGGGCTATGATCCGATATAGTGCAAGGGAGATGTAAAACTTGTGTATGCTGAAACATTATGTTCCAAGCAGTATTAACTAATACCTTGTCTAATCTTCGATGATGAGGACGCATACCACTTCGACACCATGTGAATGGGCTTGCCAAATATGGAGCCTCTAGTAGACCACAATCATTTATCGCTTTGGCAAATTCCTCAATGGGCAGTATTGCTGGAATCGACCCCTAACTCTCTAAGAGGCATGAAACCACATTAAAGTAATCACCAATAAGTCATGGCTAATCATGTTGTGACTGAAAAGTTCTAAGGTCATCCCACAAAATTCTTCTCTACACATAAGAACATTTCGCATAAATAAAAGGACATAAAATAGGCATGCCCGAAAAGGAGTTAATTCGGATATGGACAACTTATTCCAAATTCAACAAAATAGAGATATCCAGAGAGCAGTCCCACATAATCTATATTTTACTTGTATAATTTTCAAAATTGTAGTCAAAACCCAGACGACGAGTATAGAGCTGGAAATTATCCAAACCAACCATAGGCTTCAAAAGTGTAAGTAAATTTAAACGGTGTTCATGTTTCAACTGGAGAATGCTAGAGATGGTCCTATCATTCAGGGCAATCGCCAGGGGCCGGAGGTTGCGGATTCACCTGAGTAGCAGTGTTGATTGATGGAGGATGAAGATCAACAGTAATAACATTAATTGGGATTTGTTGGCTAATATGTGGGAGTTTTGCAATTGGCATATCATGGACAACAACTTCGGCACTACCCAAAACAGAATTATCCGAAGCAGAAATAGGGGAATGGTTAGAAGGTACCACGGGCCAGGCAGAGAACTCAAGGCCATGAACCAAGCATACCATATGAACCTGGTCTGTAGCTTACGGATCGTCTATTAACCTCAGGTCAGTAGCTGCCCCATTTTCTACACGATTCAAATTTGGGACCCGATCCGTCGTGGGAAGCGCGGGTTGAGTCGGTCAGAGTGCCGTATCTCCATTTTGGCTTCTTTTTGTACAATTTCTGTCGGCAGCGTCGGGGCTGTGTCGCTGCTAATGGTAGGGTGGAATATGGCAGAGTATTGGCTGCTAGATCTCGTACTATCTGCTGGTGAACCCTTCCCTCAGAATTTCCATTCCTAGTGATGATCACCTGAGAAAAACCCACTCGGCCCACTTGAATATCATCTTGACAGTTTTCTCGCCGCCGAGCATTTTTCTTCCCTGACTTGATTTCGGCGGAGGCTGGTTCCAGAGAATCTATCTCCTTGTCCACCTCTGTAATAATCGCCTCGGTCACGTCTGAAATAACAACCTGGGGGATTTCGTTATCAACAATTAACCACTAATGTGGATAGAAAATTGGGACGGATGGTATGACGAACTATTTCTTATTAGACCTGTGGCTAGTATGATGCATTGATCTTAGAAATAAATGTTAGTAATGTGAGTATGAAGGAGAACGATTTTCCATAGAATGGCAGGAAATTTCTGCTATTGAATGTTTTGCATATAGGAATGCGCTAAGAGCATAAAAGGCAATGATGCACACTTTACTAGTATCAAAGTCGATAAATTGAGTATGTTTGACTGATTCTCGCAATTACATTCCAAATCACACTCGCAAA
>JAOWBF010000015.1:6429229-6440402 GCA_028566175.1 Vinca major
GATACAGGAATCGAACACGGGACCTCTCGGCCCGTGTTCGGGTAGCCTTACCACTTGGGCTACCCGATTCCTATTATATAGAGACTTTAAATAAGATAATTGTAGTATTTATTGAATTAATAAATATAAGGACAGATGAAAAAAGATAAAATAAAACTAATATTGAGATTATTGTAAAACAAATAATTTGAGAAAACAGAAAAATGATTTTAGGACAAGTAACTAATTTTAGACGGAGGGAAACTGATATTTCCACGAATTGTACTAATAGCGGATACACAAATTGTTTGTTTCTTTTCTAAGAAACAGCTTGTTTTCACAATACTGGCTTTCATGCTCCATATGTTTCAAATTAACTGTCTATATTTTTTTTGTTCGTCTCAAATTAAGTATGCATTAATGATAATTTTTCAAATTTTTCTTCTTCCAACTCCTCATTAAATATTCTTAATTAACTAAAATTATCACTTTCCAACATATATTTAAGAGGTGATTGTATGTTGTGTGAGATAAAGGAAAGAGAAATAAATAAATCTTAAATGAGATGAATAAAATTAATAAGGGGTATCTTTGCCTTTTTTTTATTATTATTTTACCATTAAAAATTATCAAAACTTTAATACTCGCGCATTTATCAAGTTGGACAGATAATTTGGATCGGAAGAAGCAGCTAATTATTTATGAAATAACTAATTAATTAAGAAGTGCCTAATTATTATCATATTAATTAGGACATAGTGTACTTAATTGGTAATTTGGAAAATCTAGAAAACTTTTTCTGTTTTCTTATTTCCTACCGGGAAAAGTTCTAATATAGGACCGGTTTTTTGTGATTCGCCCCACAGTTTTTTTACACGAATTGTGGCTGGACATATTTTGCAGGTAAATTTCACTCCAACTCATGTGAGAGGACCATGGAGCTAGTCCAACAAAATCGAATTCATGTCAAAGTGACCCATCCCACAAACAGTGGCCATTTAATTCACCAAACCCCACCCACCCGAATAAATAACAGAAAAAAGAAAAAGAAAAGCAGAGAGGCCATTTCCTGTTCTTTACTTTTGCTGAGAAATTCTGTATTTCTTAGAGAAAATCATGTCAAGTTCTCTTCCCCATGAAATTCATACAGCAGTTAAAGAAAAATCTTGTGCGGACAATTTCAGAAATTAACAATAGAAAAACCACGAAACCTAAAGTTATTTAATCTTTAAACATACATACAATTTTATTTCACAAGTTTTTATTTTTATGAACATTTGTGTATAAGTATGCTTACCTAACTCAGAGGCGGCCATCCTTATGTAGATGTCTTGTCCATTTCTGGAGAATTGTGTGATATCCATAAGATCATCAAACCAAAGCAAACAGCCACTGCCTCTCCCTCTTATATCTGTATTTGTATAAGCCGTACAAGAACAATTATTCAAGCAAATTCTTTGACATTCCCCAAGAGTCATGGTATAATTGTACCAAGAATTTCTAGTATCAGGCAATTTAATTCCTGAATATCTAATAAACCCATCTCCTTTTTCACAATCCAAAGGAGTTTTCCTCTTACACCCTCTTGACCAATCTGTTGCTGCCCAATCTTGAGGGTAATTTGGTTCAAATTTGTCCAAACAACTACATACTGGAGAATTTGACATGCTACAAAAACCATAGACATTACATAGCCCATAATAGTCACAATTATCTGCCGGTGCATTAACTAAAACAGTCCAATCCTCTGTTCTATAATTCCAGTTTAGCCTCTGAAGTACCCCGCTCGGATTAAGAACTAATCTCGAGTAAAATGAGCTGTTGATTAGCTCAAATTTGTAGTATATTTCTTGAGGAGTATTTACGAATTCATATGTGTAAAATCCATTAGGACTTAGACCAGGTGATCCGCTCCAACGGAGACCATTCCATGGTCCAGACCGGAAACGCGCAGATGTTCCGTTCAACAGGAATTCTTGTGGGAAGCCCTTTGGATCCATTCGAAATATGTATTCACCTTTAGAAGGATCAATACTGCTCTTCCATGACTGCTGATAACGGTCGATGCCAGTTACTAAATTAAGCCCAAGCTTTGATCCTGGTAACATTGTGTCCCCTGGATAATCGAAACTTTCCCAAATAAAATTCTCGGGTCTATTATCATTCGCATCTCTTACAACAAGATTTCCCGTATCGAGAAGTTGACAAATCGGATTATTGCTTAGGACCGGCCTGGTGGAATTGGAGGACCATACTGTATAATTTGTTCTGTTTCTAAGAGTGAGAATTCCTTGTTGAGTCATCTCCAAAACTCCAGATGTATCATTGAAAAGTGGAGAATCTCTATTAGCTATCCAAACCACAGTGAATTTGGAAACTTTTTTGTACCATATACCAAAGTATCTATTTTGGGAATTGGAATTGTTTAAGGTGAAAAATCCCATTTCAAATGTTCCACCTGATGAAACTATGGTTTGTCCATCTGGGAGAGATTGATTTGTGGGTAAGATATCATCTCCATGAGATAGAAAAAAAACTGAAAACACAAGACACAAAAGAAGAATAAGTCTGTTTGAGACTTTCATTGATGATGATGTTATCTTGGTTCTGATCAAGGGATGTGTCGCTAAAAGAAGAGCCAGTGTACAGAGAAATTGCTAAAAAGAAAGCCAGAGATTCAAGGGTAATTAGAGCGAATGGGCCCCCAAGCCAACTACACCACGGAAAAATATCGGTTGTCTCGGTTCTCTGTCCTCCCTTCTGTGTCTCACGAATACATATTGGTCACATGTATATTTTTTTCTGTTGATTTTATTATTTTTTTAGATTATAATTTTTTAATTAAAAATTTAATACATGTCATTTTTTATTGGTGAGACAAAGAAAGAAACACAAATGGAGATGAAGGATTCTAGCGGTATAGATGTGCCTAATTACTGTCATTTTAGTGGTATATTCATTCCGGGAAAACGAAAACAATTACTAAATAGTTAGCAGTGATCGAGTGTTGTAAGCATTTCAGACCCCATACCATGACTCCATGAGACATATGGTCATGCATACTGTATTCGGTAAAGCAATAATGCTAAGGGTTATTCTCACGAAATGAGAGGATCAGTCAACTTTAGAACTGACATTATGTGATTAGTTTTAAAGTTTCTCATATTAATTGACCGGAATCTATATCTGTGAGTAGGCCCAGCTCAATTCATTTGAAGTTAAGAGCGGGGTGGCGACCGCTTCTAAAAATTTTAAATTTTCATTTTTTACTTTTATAATTTTTTAAAAATTTGAAAATATTACCTAAAATTAATCATCGCCTACAAAAATATATATAAAATTTTACCCTTCGATAACAAGGTTCTGGCTTCGTCCTGGGTCACCCGCTCAGCCGGGGTTCTACTATTCCTCCTCTGGTGAGGTCCAATAAAATGTTAAAAAAAAAAGGAAAAGCTAAGGATAAATTGTGACACAAGGGAAAAAACTCAAAAAGAAAAAAAAGTGAAGGTTATTTGCGGGATTTATAGAAGAATTGAGACACAAAGAAAACCATATGGACAATGATGCGGGAAGAATGAAGTTGGTGAGATTCTAGTATGTCTTTTTCTGAATAATTCTCATGTGGTTGAAGATTTCTAGCTTTAGGAAATGATACTTGAGAATGAAGTTTGTATAGCTTTGCAAGTAACTAAAAAAGCAAAAATAGTGATATATCTACCATTTAATCCTTCAAAAAAGATGAAAATGGCCATGAAGATGGAAACAACTTAGTTGGTAAAGTTTGTTGATGAGATGATACAAAAAAAGAATATATAGCCAAATGGAGCCATGAACCAATATCTTCCAAACTAGCAACAAACATGCAAAAAGTTTCTTGTGCCAACAAAATCACTTTATACTATCTATTCAAGAAAGTAGTTTTGATGTTTGTATTGAAATTAAAGGTAAACCCTAATAGTTATATGAAGAAAATGGCTCAAAAGGTTACTTAGACTCCCAACTAAACAAGACTCAAAAATCAATTATTGTTCTAATAGTAAAAGCTGAGCCTCACATACACTAATATTAAGAGTTTAACTCGGATTTAGTGCATGTGAGTGATAAATTGTTATATGTTTATAAAAAAAATTATTAGATCATTCTGTTTTAATCGGATTAGCTGGCCTAAAATACATAAAAATCATATATTTAAAAAAGAAAAGAAAAATGCGACAAGAGAACAAGTAGAATAGTAGAATATATCAATTCCCCATTAGAGGGTCAAAAAGGAAAAACCCACCATGAGACAAATACAATTCACAATTCCACTCACATATAGTTTATATAAAATAAGATAATTAGGGATCCACAATTTGAATGATGAGACAAGTTCACACACAAATGACAATAAAATATCCCACATTTATCAATATAGTCAAAACAAACACATCTTTTATCTTCTTCTTTTTTCTCTCTTCCATCATCCATAAAGTTAAAGCCAAAGCACACAAAAAAGGCCAAACTCACAAACAACTCAAAACATTCTTTCTTGTATTAAGAACAGCTGCAAGACAAAGGAGCTCAATTTTTCTCCTTCCTTAGGACACAGTTGCATTTTTTGACCTTTTTTTCTTCCCCCTTCCAAATTCATGGATACTAATCAATGGGCTCAGGTGGATAAATCTCTCTTTTTCTTCATATTACGGTTTGAATATATTTGTAACAGTTCTTGATTTTTAAAACTGTTAGCTTTTTATTTTTAGCTGGGATTTTGATTTTTTGGAAGATTTAAATATGTTCTTTATACATAAAAAATAATTGCACTTTTTTTCCCCTTTCTTCCCCCTTTTTGCATGTGTACAAATCAATAAAGGAATGAAAAGAAAAGGCAGTAGTTGTAACTATTGCTAGTTTTTACCTTTTTCTTCACTATTATTCTCTTCAAAAGGAGAAGTTTAGTTTAGTTCCATTTGTCTACTATAGTTTGCTTTTTCTTTCAAGTAATTAATTGTCTTTTAAGTAGTACTATACTAGCCGACCTTAATTACTTGGGATTCAGGTTTTGTTATTGTCGGTAAATTTCAGGATCAAATTGGAGGAGGAGCAAAAGCTATGAACAATATGGAGAGAAAGGTGAGGCCACAGAAAGATCAAGCAGTGAATTGTCCAAGGTGTAACTCAACTAATACAAAGTTTTGTTATTACAATAACTATAGTCTCAGTCAACCAAGATACTTTTGTAAGACTTGTAGAAGGTATTGGACTGAAGGTGGTACTCTTAGAAATGTCCCAGTTGGTGGTGGTTCAAGAAAAAACAAAAGATCTATTACTACCACTACATCTTCTTCTTCTTCTTCATCGGCCCACAAAATTCCTGATTTAAATCCATCTACTTATAATCTCCCTTATGAGGCGTTTTCTTCGCAAAACCCTAGTAATAAGATCCATGATATTCATGGACAAGATCTTAACCTTGGTTTTCCAATATCTTTATTACAAGATCACTATCATCATGGATCATCATCATCATTCATGGTGGCGAATCCGCCGCCTGCTTTGAATTCAATTTATATAAATTCAGGAGGGTTTTCATTTCAAGATTTGAAGCCAGCTTCAGCAGCAGCAGCAGCAGCTTTGAGTTTTACTGTGGAAGGGCTTGGAAATAGTAATGGGGTTGTTGAAGAAAATAGTAATGGAACTACTTTAATGTTTCCCTTTGGAGCAATGAAACCAATTTCAGGGACAAATGAAGTAGATCAGAATAAAGGGCAGCACAATGCAAATGGATATTGGAATGGGATGCTAGGTGGAGGAGCTTGGTAGAAAAGATCTTCAACTACTTCAATTCCTAATTGTAATATTTTTCTTTTTTTAAGAGCGTACTTGTCACGATAATTGTACTTGTTATCTGCTATCTCACGAGTTCAAACTCAAGACAAATACTCTTTATGAAAAAATATATAAGGGTAAAAATGCGTATATCGGAACTTTTTCAGATCAGGGTCTGATGGGAAAGTTTTGTATACTGAGTGTACGACATTTAGTAAATTTTTTTTTGGGTGTTAGTGTTTGCTTGAACTCTTTTCTTATTGTGTACTGACTTATTTGGAAGTGTTCAGGACTAACATAGGATGGATATATACTATAAGATTTGTTTACTGTAATGTAATGATGCATTTTATTTCTAGGTTGAGGATTTTACTATTTACTAGCTAGTAGTTGATGAATGCTGGCTTGGATCAGATTTTAGTGTGACACCCGAACCCCTCCGCTAGATTCACTGCGGCTAAGGGTACCATCGTACCTCTCGGCACTAACGAATACAAGACAAACTAGAGAAGCTATACAAAAGTACATATAAAACGAGAAATTTACGTCAATAAGGGTTACAGCACTAAATAGTGAAATACCAACATAATTACAAAAGTGGAAATATTACAATTTTATTCCAAAAGTAGTACAGACTACGAAAAATATTTTATTTAATTAGTCTCGCGTAAATCGAGAGTTACATAGTTGTACTAATGTCGTAAACAAGTAACCAAAACACAATGAAATCCACAAGTCAAGTGTTCAGACCGTGACTTCCTGATCCCCAACCATCTGAAATATGACATAAATAGACGTGTGAGCCAAAAAGCCCAGTGAATTCGCGTGTGTGCCAGTGTATTTTTCAACCAATAATTTCATGAGTGTATGCAAATGTTTCTCAAATAACGTTTAATGCAATTAAAATATTTTCTGTTGAGTTTCAAATACAAATGCGAAATCACATGAAAGGTCGAAACGCAGCCGGAAAGTCTGAGCGAATCAAGACACATCAACGCAGCCTCGAGATCTAATTTTTTTCAAAAAAGAGTCAGGCTCAACGGAAACAAGTCCGGAACTTGAAGTCAATACCAGCCTCACACCAATACGAGCTCGATTGTTCATACCTTATACCTCCATAATCACAAAACCAGGCTACGAGAACTGGGGCACCTACCAGTCTGCACCTGGTGACTAACTCTAACGTTGAGCCCCTCCTGACTCGCCGTAGAGCAGCCGAACACCACAAAACGATGTTCCACACAAATAAACGCAATACCGGTTGGGCCAAACCCTCCCCGAATACTACGCCCCCTTTCACGTGGTACCACAATCCAGAGTCTATGCGTTCCACGCCAACAGAAGAGGCCCTAGCACAGGTGACTAGCCATGTACAGTGCAATCCACTGACGCTTCAGGCTATCAAATCATTTTCGAATCGTATCCAAATCAAAGCTGGTTGGAACGGGGTTTTAATGCAAGTTTCCCAAATCAAAAGGGCCAATGCAAAGGCCATCCAAAAAGATCGAATTCAAACTCATTTCGAAATAATCACCCGTCCACCAGTCCAAATATACAAATACATATAATTTGTCAAATATGCTATGACAATGCACATGTGTTTACAAAACCATGCAATTTTCATATATCAAAGTATTTTCCCAAACTTACCTGCTTTAAGAGAACCTGCGAAAAAGCGTTATTGGAAATCTTATATTCATAAACGGAGCACCGCTCCTATGCAATTCTAATACACATTTTATACAAACAATGGAGAATCTCTCCAATTTAGAGCAGTTGATAAATAACCAAATTCTTAAGAATAAATAATTTATATTTTCCAAAAGAATCATTTAACAAAATGAATAACTTTATAAACATATCGTAAGCACTTTAAATCCAGTAAGTTTCGGTTTGCGAAACTCACCTGATAGTGCTAGCTAACTAAGTCCTTCACTTAAACAAAGGCTTCCTACAAATCCAAATGATTTAATAACTTAGTCGAAATCCATTTAGCCATTTTCTATTTTCTTGAAGCATGAATTTACTTCTGTTCATAATATCATAGCACTTAACCATATATTATAACTTAATTCATATTATAAAAAATAAGCTCCTAAATAATTCTATAAAAATAAAACTAAACTAAAAGATAAAGTAAAAGAAAACGAAAAACTAAAGAAAATGAAGAAAAATTGTACCTGAGGCTACTGCTTCTCTCCTAAAGTAAGAATGAAAAAGCATGAAGGCTTTGTGTCTATTTATATACACGTGAGTGCTAATGTGAGCTTGAGTGGATATTTGACAAGTGTTGGACAAGTGTCATTTAGGTAAGACTTTTTATTTATATTAAAAATTAGCAACAAATGTCCAATGAAATCTGTGCAAATGTCAAGGAGATAGGTGAGTAACATGAAAAACGTGGCTGCCTTTGGAATTGCTTCCTTGATGGCCAAGTATAATTTGTAATATAATTATTTTTTTTATTTTTTTTATAATATGTAAAATGATTAATATACCCTTATCTCTTATTAAACATTATAAGCTCAAAATAAGTATACGTAAAAATGCTTACAGAGCGGTGTGTAAAAATGATTTAACCAAATATTTCACAGGTTTCCATACACAAATAGTCAATCTAGATACGGAACAAATAGAGAAACTCTATTGTTAGAGTCATAAACCAAGCCCGGCTGTTCTAACTTTAAGCCGAAATGAAAACAATTAAGAAACTGAACTGCAGCCTTATCATTCCTCCAAACTCTACTCTTTACAATCATAATAACAAGTTTTCGAAATAAAACAGCCCATTCAAATGACAAATGGCTAAAGATAAACAACTACTGATTTGGAAACCCCACAAAGACAATACCTTGGAGAATGATGAGGTAGCACAAGTAAAAGTCTTAGCAGAAACAATAGGGGAAATGTCAATGTCCTCGTCGTTGTAATCAAAGGGACTGACCGCGACTGCAACCACTACTCATCAGGCCATTCTCACCTTCTTTCTCTTCCCTCCAATGCATATACATAACAATTCCCTGTAAGCATTTTCCCCAATTTTTCTACCTTCATCAAGTCTAATCATCAAATTAATCCCCACAAATCATCAAAACCCTAACAAAATCCCCAATTTTATTGTCCCAATTCTCAACAAAGCCCTAATTTCCCTCTTCGTCCAGAACCCTAAAAATTCCCCCAGAATTCTCCAATTCTCAGCTTCAACAACCCTAGATCGCCCACAATTTTTACAAAGAAGCTTAATTTCACCGTAGAATTCCAATCAGCAGAAATCTGCAATCACCAGAAACAAATTTGAGATCCATTCATTTCAATTAACATGCAGATAATTCAACAAAAACACGAAAGTTTTTCATACCCCAGCAAATTGAACTCACAAAAAAAACCCTAGATCGTCCCCAATTCGAATCGAACCCTTACTTCTCCAACTCAATCAAACTCCTCGAGCTTCAATTCCTCGATCTGTAAACATCAAATTCCAATTCCAAAAAAAAAAAGCATAGATCGAATTAATTCAATCGTTACATACAGATACACACAAAATTACACACCCGCAAAAAAAGGAGAGAGAGAACCAAACAAACCTGGGTGAAAAATGAATGGATTTAGAGAGAGAAAGTAGTCATAGAAAAACAAGACTAAAAAGAATAACAGAGAGAGACGGCAGAAATAAAAAGGTGGTTTTGTTGGTGTTGTACTTCGTGAAGGGTGTAGGGGGTGGGTGAGGTGAGGTGTTTAAACAATGGTTTTGGTGGTTGACACTCTCTATTATACTAGGTCAGTTGCTCATGCGTTTTTCGGCTTTTTTCAAGTTTTTTTTTACTGAATAAATTTTGTTTATATTAATCACAAATAGACGAGGCTATTACAATTAAAGAAAACTCTGAAAATACAGAAATTAAAATTTATACAATGGTTTAGAAAACCATGATAACAGACAAAAACTACATCCAAGATGGGTATAAGATACTAAGATTAAAACTAGTAAAATAAAACAAATACATAATCTTCGTCTTCGCAGCATCTTCAGCAGGATTCTTGAACCACAGATATAAGAGAAGATCAGTTTCAACTTCATCCTTAGAATCGACAATCTATAGGACCATGGGCTTATCAACCGTCCTACAAATTGCCTCGGGAAGATGCAGAAAGCTGATAAAGGGCCCAAATCACGTACGGGTTGAATGACTTCTCCTAGAAGCAAAGAAAAACAGTCTAGAGCTGAAAAGATCTGAGACAAATCTAACCTCTGTGTCTTGAATCTTAAAGAAAAATACTTAGAAAAAAGTTTCATATGATTTGTGGTACAAAATAGAGTTATAAAAACTAACCAAAAGGACTAAGATTTGACCATTGACCAGAGCCAATGGCCAAATTTGGCCAAAGGCAGAAAAAGCAGGAAGAACAGCAAGAAATGCAGGGAGAAGAGAGAAGAGAGAGAAACTAAAACAATGAGGACTCACATCCGTCATAGTTCACAAATGATGATGTTTATTGTTTCTGAACAATGAAAAATCAGGTCAAATCTCAAACCCAAACTCAAGGCTAAGACATTAAAGGAAAGAGTTTGCTTTTATTGTAATTAATTAGGTTATTGGAAACGAAACTGCAAAGACAACAAGTTGATAATTCTCGCCTAAAAAATTAGATAAAGTGCTATAGCAACTTGAGCGACGATTTAGAATTCCTAAATGACATATCTGATCTTGTGATCCATCTCAAGCCTCACTTTGGTCCGCACATACCCACAAGTCACAAGTTATTTAAAGAACATACTTACAATAATGTAAATAAATAAGTTATTCCATATTCATTCCACCCATGTTCAAATATTTGGTAATCACTAAAAGGGAGGAGATCACTATGTAAGATTTTCGCAAAATAATGCTGATGATAAAGATATTTTCTATGTTGTATGAAATAATTATAATAATAATATTTTATTACATGATGTGTCAAATAGTTGAGAAAGAGACTATGGAGAATGGTATCTCATTTTGGAACAACTACTTCGTTTTTTCTTCACAAAGTCAATTAATTTTGACAAATAAGATCAATTCAACAAGTTTCATCTATCATCTTTAAAACGTGTTTATAATAAAGTTACGGGTTTGAGTCATCTTAAGAGCGATTTCATATTGCATTATTAAATTTATTTTGCTTATATTCCAACTAAATTAATCAGAAATATCTAAATCACCAAATGTACAAAAATCAATTAATTTTACAACTGTTTATTAATAAATTCATATGTTTAAATAAACAAAAATTAACACAATTAATGTAATACTTTCAAGTCAAAACAATAAGTTTTGAATATAATACCTCATATTCCAATAAGTTTCTAAACTCATAAGTTTAAACTATACAGATTTTCTGATGATTA
>JAOWBF010000015.1:6497999-6511956 GCA_028566175.1 Vinca major
CAAAATTGTATATAAATTTAATTTATGAGAATTTTTGAAAAAATAGAGCGCCTCGCGTCCTTGAGGCGTGCGCCTCGGTTCGCCTCGCGCCTTTTAAAAATAAAGCATGTGTAGGATTGGAGAATATGTAATAAGAATTCCTTGAAATGTGTAAAAAGAAATACATATTCACAAGGCAAAAGTGGGTTTATGTTTTGAAGTTTTGAAACGGCTCTCTTATAGAAATTTTCATGAATTTGGACACAACCTTTTTCGTGCAAAAAATGAATATATGAATCACCAAATTTTGGAGGATGTAGAAAGAATGTACTTCTGTTAATTAATTAGCATTACCCGTTTAGCTAATAGCAGCAGCTATTCTATCATCCATTTCTTCACCTGACAAAATTGTTGGACATATCCCTTGTGCTACTTGTAGCCACAACAGAAAAACTCTTAGATTTATTGCAAACTGTTTACAGCTTTTAAGGATGACCTTCGTCAATTTAGTAAATAAGAATTGAAACTATGGCTTACAACTTGGTTAAAGCTCGCAGAGATAATGTTGTTTTGTTTCCATAAATTCTACTTATTCTATTACAGGTGAGGTCCATAAACCTAGATGTCAAAGTTTGGGAACCTACTGTCTTGGAATTGTTTCAATCATTAGGCAATGCTTATTGCAATTCCGTCTGGGAGGAGTTGCTTCTACTAAAAAATAAGCGGTAAATGTTTTGAATTCATTATTGTGTACCATTCTGTTGATTTCCGTTCTTGATTATTTTATCTAATCCCGTGAGTTCATATTTGTTGAGAGAATTATGTTATAATCTAAGACATTTGAACAATGAGCCTCTCTTTCTCTTATCACAACCCCCACCAACTATTGTTAAAAATATCTCTATTCTTAAAGATAAACATAAAACTTGTTTGATTGTATTTTATGCTAAATATAAACTAATATTTTAAAGGAACCTTCAATTTATTGGACTTCCATCAATTGGCAAACCATGCCCTGAAGATTCTACTCATCAAAAGGAGAAGTTCATTCAAGCAAAGGTATACCATAAATTATTTTCGAGCCCAGCAACTTGGCTTTGGCTTATAGCATATTCAGAAATTTCTTTAGTACATCAGAGAAACACTTCTTATCTTTCTTATCTTTGGTCACATTAGTTATAGCATATCCTGACTGCGGGAAAAACAAGATTTCAAATACTGCACGTCATCTTTTCCTTTTGGAGCAGTCATAGTGGTCGTATCATCAACTTTAGAACATGTTTTTTTCCTTAAATCTCTTTGGTACATACTGTAGTGGTGGCTTCATTCATTCCCATGAAGAATCATTCTCCTGTAAGAGAAGAAACCTAGGGTTTCTCTCAAAGAGAAAGAAGAGAGCAAAACTATTGAAATCTGAATTTTTTCTGCAATTCACAAAAATAGGTTTTCTCAATGATGACCTATTTATGCATTCACCTATGCTAATTAGTTCTAGTCAAATCAGGGTCAAATCCTTCAAATTAAATAATAAAAGGCCTTAAAATCAAGTTGAGAAGGGGAACAACAACAAAAGCAAAGCCTTAATCCCAAGTTGACAAGGATTAAAAACCGAAAATACATCAAACAGTCTGAAGCAGAGTATTTTGCCCTCTCAGAACTGGTGCTGGTTCAATGAAAACCTGGCTCGCTAAAACAGCCCAAGACTCGTAGCAATCTTCCCTTGCTCCCTTGGCATGTTTGTGATGATTTTGAGCCTCAAAATTTCTATGTAACTCGGAACGTCGCAAACCTTTCCTCTTTCCATTTAGATTGAAACATCCCAAAACCATCGTCATTCTCATATCTTCTTTGGTTCCTCCTTTAAGTTGAGGACTTCAAAGCTTGCCCTTGAAATTGCTCGGTTGGATTCTTATCAGTTTTCCTCTCTACTTTTTTTGTGCGCCTCCCTTTAGATAGTACTTTAATATTTATACATTGAATGTTTAACAATCTATTTAGCTTTCAACTTCTCTGTGTTTTTTGTTAGATGGAACTCTGTCTGTTTACAATTTGTAATGAAGTACACAAACTCTTAACATGCTTGTTAGTATGGATGACCATTTGATATTTAATACAACAACCGAGCAATAACATAACCCATTAAATCTCCGATAATCGGTGGAGTATGGGCGGGGATAGATAGGAGATAAACCTAACGTTTGACAATAAATGTACAAAGAGGTTGCTCTCAAAATACCACTAAAAGAGATGGATTGGAGACTGACCTAACTTTTAGCAATGCATGCACAAAGTGGCTGCTCACAGAATACCACTGAAACGGTAGTCCCCCTATACCGAATCACAGTCAAAAAGGCATAAGAGAAGGCAGACTCAAGAATCATTTTAGTTTATGTGCACATTACCATGCTTCTTTTATTCAACATCTAGAGGATTTATGTGCACTGTATCCATTTGATATTTAATTATTAAAATATTTCACTTTCAACTAACGATAAAAAAACAAGGCATGACATTGGTATTGCTCTCCAGTATGTCCAGAAACTGTTACTCAATAAAGAGGCTACTATCTCTAGCTATTATTCTCAAGCCACCAGTATATGGGAAGCAGTTAGGAATAACAATTTGCGGGAAGTGTATCGACTAATTGTATTGTCGGATGGAAATATTATCAACACAATCTATGACGAGGTAGCTGGTGCCAATCTACATCATAGTGTTCTTGAAGAGGGCAAAACAACTGGTACTCCAGATCCGGAAATGAAATGTTTCAATCCAGCAGTCTGTGCAAAGTCTTCCAGCGATCCAGGATTTTGTCTCCAAGGATGTTGCTTATTGCATTTGACGTGCCACACTGGTAATGCCGTGATGCTTGAACTGTTGCTGCAGTTTGGTGCTGATATAAACAGGAGAGACTTCCATGGTAAAACACCTCTGCAGCATTGCATAGCCAAAGGGAACAATTTCTTGGCAAAATTTCTTCTTAGAAGGTAATATGCAAATTGAATTGGCTTTTCTATGCCTAGATTTTGGTATATAATGAGGAATCTGTCTATTGTTGCATGCAAAACATAAACGAATGCTTGATAATAAAAAAATTAGTGGATACCTAAACTAGTAAAGTACAGGATTTTCAAATTTAGAATGTTCATGACTCATTTAGGAATAACCAATTTGTGGGGTGGTTGGAGGAGTATCACAGGAGGGACTGTAACAAATCTGGGTATTTGGAGTTACGAAAGTGTAGCTGAGGTACATTTGTGATCCTGGTTTATGCATTTTGGTAGCTATCTGGCATTGGGTATATTCCGAGATTCATTCAAGCTAAGGGACAAACCATACTAATATAAAATTTAGTAGGGTGAACAAGTATTCTATTACCATGGTTTATTATATCAAGAAAGGGGTTTAAAATCAAGTCCCTTTCAGCAAAAACATATTTATGGGTGAGTTTGAAGTTTTTATCTTTTAATTAATTTATTTTTTTAAATTTTGATGGGGGGGAGAGGATAGAAGTATCAAACCTTGGACCATGGTTCAAGGTTGGAAGTGATGTGCTATCCTTCCTTGACTAACCATAGGTCTCGGGTTCACTTGTACCCCCTCCCCCGTCAAGCTTTATAAAAAATAGAAGCAAAGTTGCACTTAGAAATTACTAGTTTTTTGAAATCTTGAATCAAGAAAAAAAAGTGCGACGAATAGAAATATCTTCTGGTTTTGGTGTTATATTACACTTTTTAGTTCAGGGTAATGATCAAGACTTATTAGCCAGGTGGACCATCTAAGATTGTGTCAATATTCTATGTCTTCTTATTCCTAACAATTTTCAATTTTCGAAAAATTTGCACCTTCGATTTTGTCTCTTTTGATGGAGCCTCTTGGATGTTTGAAATAATTCAATGTCATCTGCTGGAAAGTTTTTTTGTTTTGTTCTTCTGTGATTTTATACAGTATGGATCTATTGTTCACAGTTTTGTGTAGCTTGCTTCTTGATTCTGCATGATCGCTTTTTGTATTATTGTCATGTTAATGTTAAGTTGGTAGTCTTTGCCAACACTTTTTTTTAAAGATAAGACCCAGAATTTTTTCCAGAATATCCCACATATTTTTCAGATGATTTCTTTCTCAAAAACACCTTCTCCATCTACTTTCAACATATTCATCACTTGGGCTCAAATTCAAAGGCATTTCTTGCAATTTTCATGTAAATGTTAGTTTTAGATTCGATTTGTTAAGTAATCGTTTTTGTACAAAAATTTTAAAAATAATAGTAGTAAGTTTTTTGCTACTCCATAAAAGTTTTTGAGCTGCTATGGATGCTCCCTGAGCCGTGCACGGAGCTGCCAGGAGAGCTCTATGCATCCCATATGGAACTCCCATAGCAGCTCCACGTTCCTTACACGGAAGTAGCCAAATCTTTTTTTTTCCTTCTGTTTCTGAATTTGTTTGTGATTTAAACGTTGTTTTTGCCTCAATATTGTTTGAATCTAGATCTAAAGGATATTACCGTGTTGTATATGCATATTGTCGCTATAATCTTCAAGTTTCATAATGAAACCTAGTGAGAGAATTTAGAGACAAGGGTTTTAGAGCGACGTAGTTCAGAAAAATATGCCAAGGGTAAACTTTGAAAAATGGTCTTTATATGATTTCATGTTTGCAGTTTTATTTGAAACCGTGCTTCTTTGCTGTTCACCTTTTTTATTCTCTATGCATTGTCGGGGAAGAAACTATAATATAACCTCTATAAGTTAATATTATTTGGACCCGTAAGTTTTATTAATTGAGAGAGATTAATTAATCAATAAAGAGGCTTAATTTATTGTGTAATAAATACCTAAATAAGGATATCAAGTTGTGGTAGAGAAGCACCGAATCTTTTTAATGCAACGAGAAAAGTAAAAAGTTAAAGAAAAGTAAAAAGCTAAAGATGAAATACGCTTAAATTTAAATTTCATTGAAAAAACAATAATAGAATCATATTTTATTACGGTGTGTTAATTGTTTTTGTAATTTATAGAATTACTAATTTATAATATTGACAGGCTGAGGATCTTTGTAAAAAAATGATTATCTTGTTAATTTGTCAAAATTACTAAATTATTTGTCAAAATTACTAAATTTTTACCCTTGCTCACATTAGGACCAGAAAAAATTATTATCTTACAGAGGTTATTGATTTATTAAGTATTAAATTATAGAGGTTATATTGTACTGAACTCGAATAGTCCCCTTTGTAATGGATTACTAGTAGGTGTTGAAAAGCTGATGTAATTGGATTATTTGAACAATTAACTAAAGATAAGATTGGAAAAAAATGCAATAGTTGATTCTCACAATGTATCATATATTTTAAAGAAACCCATTTTTCCATCATAGTTGACATAATCATTAAACTCCAGTTAGTCTAGATGATGGAACTAATGTGAGAAATCACTGTGAAAGGGATGGGATGATACAAGTTTAATAGATTTCAATTGATTGTTCTAGATTCTTCCACAGCTTGATTTTTGTTGATTTTCTCTTTCAACTGTGTAAACATAGTTTTATCCATATGTTATCCAGAGGTGCACGCTCGTCTGTCAGGGATGCCGGGGGCCTTAGTGCCCTGGAAAGGGCTATGGAGATTGGAGCCATAACTGATGAGGAACTTTTTGTCTTGCTTTCTGAGAGTGAATGAATTCTCCTGTATTCCAGGAAGATAGATATATTAATTGTCAAAAGAATCCCCTTTGTTTCTTATCATTTATCTTTGTGGTTTTATTGTATTTCCTTATTGTTTTTATCACAACTGAACTAAATATAGAAACTGAGCAAGGGGTTGAAGACATCAGAGTGGCCTCATCAAAGTTCTCAAATCTAATGATTTTCTTGTTTTACAGTGTGTGATCTCTATTCTCATGTTATTATTTGCTGTATGTCTGAATTATTTTGGCTACTTATTTTGTCGAATTTTATTCGGTCTTGTCATATTTATGATATTCCCAAAACTTTAGTTACTGGGGGTTGAGCAAAGGCTTAGATAGTCCCAACTCTGCCATATAGGTAAAGGTTTTAAACTCATTCAGGGGACATATCCTTTTAGATTACCAACTGCTCCAGATAGTGTGGCGCAAAAAGTATATTTTAGACAATTAACAAAATGTCAAATGACTAGTATACCAATCCAGCTCAATTTTTCCATTGTATATGATTAGAATCTTATTTTAATTTTAAATTGAACCCACGTCCTGCCATGATTTGATGCGTAGTCATTTTTTTTTTGTCAAGTCAAAGTGGGAGAGGAGGGGAAAAGGAAAATAGAGTGTGATACGAACTCTGCCAACAATTGTGACGAAACAGAAACCAGATCTGGAAAACAACCCCATGAACACCCGAGATTGGAAGGAAGGGAACCACGGCCTTATGCATAGAGAAGCATGAACTTTGGTGTGGTGAATACGCCACAAAAGAGGATGGATTGTCTTTTGATAAGTCGGATTTCAATGCTATGAGAAATCCTCGATAAGTTCGAATTAGTTTCTTCAATAACTCAAGAAGGAAACTCTAAATTTCTGTTTTTATCAAATTTGTGTCCCAAGTTCTCAAAAATTGTCTAATATAGCCGAAAATACAAAGGGGGTAATTTAAAAGAAAAATACCTAAACTACTCTTAAAGACAAACGGCCAAAAACCCTAAGAAGCAGCAATCAATTTTTTTACTCCCACAAAAGTCTAAATACAACGAAAATTTCATTTCAAACAAAAACATATATTTAAAACGGGATTACAAAGAAAATCAAATCTTCTAAATGAAAAAGCTGAGAAACCCCCTTTTTTTTCTTTTTCTTTTTTTTTTAAAAAATAAAAAAATAAAAGCCACCTGTTATGGTGGGGGGTTTGGCATGGACCCCTACCCGTTTATTGATAGCGCCCGAAAAAGGCTAGAAAAATACATAGAGGGGGACAAAAGCCAAAACCTCTAAGTAGGTGGAAACAAATCCACTCCGTACAAAAGTAGAACAATGCAGGAAACTGATTCATTTATCACATGAATCAGGTGCTACAAATTGCCTAAATGGAGTAGTATGCAAAGCGACTATATCCAAAGGATATTTGGGGACGTCCCCGATCCGATAGATATAGGATAAATACAAGAAGAAATAAAGTGCAACAAAAGAAATTTAAATCTATGTAGTATGCCTTAAATATGGAGTCCCGCAACAATCAAGGTGGCACAGGCCACGAACCGAATTTGGAAGATCTGAAAAAACCATAAAAGTTGAATTTTGTTGCTCATCGCACGCAATATTTGCCAAAGTATCTGCCACTTTATTTGCCTCGCGATAAATATGTCGAACTTGATTCGGACCAAGAAGCTTCAAAAGTTCATGAAATAAGCCATCTAAGCGCCAAGCATTGACCTTCCGTGCTTTGATAGAATCACTTAAAAATTTTGAATCCGTCTGAATAATAAAGTGTGAGTATCCTAATCCAATAACAAATCTGATGCCATGGATCATAGCTTCAATTTCAGCTATAGAATTAGAGAGAGAGTTCCCTAGAAAAATCGCAAAAGCCCCAATGAAGACACCATTAGACCGTCGAAAAACTCCCCCAACTCCAGCAGCCCCCGGATTACCACGAGACGCCCCATCAATATTCAAAATCAGACCATCCCCTCTACCAAGCCACTTTACTGCCAAAGGACTACCTCTTATGCTCAAGTGTGCCGTGGGGAGCTTGTCAAAAATATGTAAAAGTTCTGCGTTGTGTAGAATTGGTCTAATAAAATATTCCATCTCTCTAAGTAAGCTTCTACCATTAGAATATGCACCATCAAACACAAAACGACATCTACTACGCCATAAAAGCCAACACACACAAGCTATAACAATAGTATGAATATCATGCCACTTCCCCTTCCCCTTCCACCAAACAAATTTAATCAAGTCCAAATAAGAAGTGTACCTGATATGATGAAGTCGTAAACCAATCGAGGTCAAAGCCCTTTTCCAAAGTACTTGTGCTAAATTGCATTCTAAGAAAATGTGGTTAAAAGTCTCCTCCCCTTGTCCACATTGACATTGTGAGGCTAGAGATACACCCCATTTCCTTCGAACCTCATCTAGAGCTAAGAATTTGTTGAAAAGTCTCCACATAAAAAGGCATAAGAAAAGAGGCAAAACCTTATTCCAAATATAACGCCGAGAGCATTGTATGATTCCATTGGGTTGTATGACTTTCAAAATCGAGGAGATCGTGAAACGCCCATGAGATTCTAACTTCCAAATATGTTCATTAGAAATTCTCTCTCTAGAGTAAATCTTCTCTAGAGAAAATATGGGGCTCTTCTTGCTTTTGTATGATTTTTGGAGAATAATCTAACTAAAACTACCATCCTTTGGTAGGATTAGCTTTAGATTATTTTTGATTTTTTGGTCTGTTCTTAGATTGGTCACGAATTTCAGCCTTTTGCTTGGACGATTTCTTTCTCTTTGGTGCTAATCTGACTTTTTTACATAAAAGAAAAAGAGAATCTGTCCTATCTTTGATTGTGGAATTTGCTCAATTTGGTTTTTCAAGCTTTATGGGTTATAAAGAGTTTAATTTTCTAAGAAGAAGCTTGGTCTTGCTGGGTTTTTCTTTCAAAGATGAAATTTTTAGTGCTTCAGATGATTCTACTACATTAAACCCAAAGAGCTTGGTATTTATAGCTGGGTTTTCATATTAGCACCAAAAAGATGATGTTTTTGGTGCTTCAAGCTCGATTTGGTCTGGTTTTTCTTTCAAAGATGAAGTCTTTGGTGCTGCAACCGTATTCTTCATATTTCTTTGGCTTCAGTGACTTTTATTTTGGGCATTCTATTTCATTTTGTCGCATTTTAGTGTGTGAATCTTCTTTTATCCATTTAAAAATCATATCTTTGTGGGGAAAAGATACGATTTTTAATGGCTTGGCTGATGTCTCCTGGCTTTTTCTTCTGGGTCTTCATATATTGATAAGGTTTATAAGAAGAAGAAAAAGATTGAAGAAAATTTCATGGTTTTTCACCTTCTGGAACCTTGTAGATTAATGCTAGCTAAGTCAAATGCCTTTTAGACCTAGTGCTAGAATTTGGAGTTCTTTGGTTTCTGGTTGTAGGCTTCATGGAAGATTACAAGTTGCAGAAGTGCTAGCACAGAGTCTAATCAAGTCGGAGCCAGAGAATGCTGCCAATTATCACTGTTCACAGAATCTGATTGGCATTCTGTTGAAGAAGTAAGGATAAGTTTGTGACAGTGACTTCATTTTGCAAAATCTCTACAATATTTGGCCAAGCTTTGTGCGAAATCAATACTTATATTTCCTCAATGGTCTTCTAATATTCCTCATCTATGAGGCACTTATACTCCCTTTCATGGGCAACCGGCATGTCGGTCTTTTAATCTACCTCCTTTGCGAGGCATTTATATTTCCCCTTCAAAGGGCAACCGGCTTGCCGGTCTTTTAATCTACCTCTTTTGTGAGGCACTTATATTCCCTTCACGGGGCAACCGGCTTGCTGCAGATTTTTCTATATCGCCAAGTCCTGTTTCGGTACGCCTTATGTTCATGTCTTGTAACTTTGTTACAAGTCACGTGTCTTATGTTCGTGTCTTTTGAATCATAGCATGATCTTAATTGTAACATCCTTGTGCATACTCTTTAATGTGCAAGGTCGCATTGCTTTGTTATCTTATATGTAATTTTGGGAGGTTTTGGTTTAAGTCCCCCTCCTTAGCCGATTTTGGCTATATCTATATATGGTTTAAAAAAAAAAAAAAAAAAAAAAACTTCGAGTGCCATTTCTGCGATTATGGACTTCCGTGACTTTCCTCAGTCATGCAAGCAATTTGAACCTCTGCACATCTCGGCAGATTGCTCGGTCTCATTCAAAGAAAGTCTTCGTATAAGATCTTTCCCATCTCAGGTTTTGCCACTCAAACCTCTGTAAATTCCAATGCTCAAACCAACAGGTTCCTCATTTATTGGAACTTCCAGATCACGAAATATGGCCGAGAAGGCAATATTAACAAGGCTGAATCTATCTTCAATTCCATGCCAACGAAAAATATTGTTACTCATACCGCAATGCTCTCTACATATGCTCAAAATGGGCAGATCAAGAAAGCTCGCCAAGTGTTTGACGATATGCCGGAACGAAGTGTTGCATCATGGAATGCGATGATTACAGCTTATATAAGAAGTAAAGTGGAAATTAATGAGGGGTTTAGATTGTTTTTGGAGATGCCAGAGCGGAATGTGGTATCTTACTCTGCTATGATTATGGGTTTTGTGAACTTGGGGAGGTTCCATGAGGCTGAAAGGTTGTATTCTGAGACACCAGTACATATTCGTGATCCGGCTTGTGCAAATGTTTTGGTTAATGGGTCCTTGAAGGTGGGAAAATTGGAGAAGGCGACTCAAATTTTTCATCAGATGGATAAGAAGGATGTGATGTCTTGGAGCTCAATGGTTGATCGGTATTGTAAGCATGGTAGAGTATATGAAGCTAGAGACTTGTTTGACATGGTGCGAGAGAGAAATGAGGTTACATGGAGTGCTATGATTAATGGTTATATGAAAATGGGTAATTTTAAAGATGGCCTGGATATGTTTCTGAAAATGAGAAGAGAAAGTGTTGTGAATATTGAACCAACCGTAGTAACTATAATTTTTGAAGCTTGTGGGAGATTTGATAGATATAAAGAGGGTTGTCAAGTTCATGGTCTTATTTTGCATTTAGGTTTCGATTTTGATGTGTTCTTGGGAAATTCTGTTATTACCATGTATTCTAGATTTCGCTGCATAGATGCTGCTAGAAGTGTTTTCGATTCAATGTTAGAGAAAGATATAATCACTTGGAATTCACTGATTGCTGGTTATATTCAAGCTAAAAATTTAGAGGAGGCATTTGTGCTTTTCGAGAGGGCACCCGAGAAAGATGTAGTTTCTTGGACGACCATGATTACTGGATATTCTGCCAAGGGTTTGATTGAAAAATGTGCTGAACTGTTTAAAATGATGCCTGAGAAAGATGATATCGCTTGGACTGCTATTATTTCAGCCTTTGTAAATAATGGAGAATATGAGGCGGCTATTCGTTGGTTCATTCAGATGCTTCGTAATGCTTTAATGCCTAATGGTCTAACCTTAAGTAGTGTGCTTAGTGCTTCTGGTGGTTTGGCACTATTAAATCAAGGCACCCAGGTGCATTCTCATGTTATCAAAAGGGACATGGAGTCTGATTTAGCCATCCAAAATTCCCTGGTTTCTATGTATTCAAAGTGTGGAAATGTAGATTCTGCTTATAAGATCTTCAATTCGATTATCCTACCTAATATAGTTTCATTCAATTCTATGATCACAGGATTTGCCCAAAATGGGTTTGGAAGAGAAGCTCTTAGTTTGTTTAGACAAGCATTGAACAGGGGGCTCGAACCTACTGAAATTACCTTTCTTGGCGTTCTTTCAGCCTGTGCACATGGTGGACTAGTAGAAGAAGGAAGGAACCTCTTCAGTTCCATGAGATCTTTATACCACATTGAACCAGGACCTGATCACTATGCTTGCATGGTTGATCTCCTCGGAAGAGCTGGTTTGCTTGAAAACGCCATAAAACTAATCAATTCCATGCCATTTGAGCCCCATTCTGGAGTTTGGGGTGCTCTTCTTTCTGCAAGCAGAATTCACCTTTGTGTTGATCTTGCAAAGCTTGCTGCTGAAAATATCTCTAAACTAGAACCGAATAATTCAGTGCCCTATGTGGTCTTATCAGATATGTACTGTTTCGCTGGGCAGAAAGCAGATGAAGAACATGTGAGAATGACAAAGAAATTGAAAGGGATAAAAAAGAGTCCAGGGTGCAGTTGGATTACTGTGAAGAACAAGGTCAATGTGTTCCTTTCAGGAGATCGATCTCATAAAAGTTTCGATGAGATCAGATATGTTCTCTGGATTATTTTGGATGAGATGAAAGATTTATATTGGATGGATAACTATAAAGTACCAATTTAGTCAATAACAAGATTTTTCTAGAGGATGTTTCAGTTCGTTTTGTGCAAGACCTGTTTGTGGCATTCTTTTGGTTGGATTTCCAGGTGTTTCTCTCTTCGATGAAAGATTAAACAGTCCTTCTTGAAATCTCAGTTTCCCATAACTTTTGAAAACAATTGGATACAAAAGAATATAGCATGTTTATATGGGAATTGCCACTTTGTACATTTATTGACGAAGGTTAGGTCTGTCTCCCGTACATTCCCGCCCGTACCCCCCAATTATTGGGGATTTAATGGGTTATGCTGTTGTTGTTGTATATGGGAACTGCATAATATCGTCAAGGTAGTTCGTTGGTGCAGAGGGGCCAGGAGTATTCGTGTTGCTTGGGATTTGTTGGTTGGCAATTGTGAGTTCTCTGGTGGAGAAAACGGAGGTGATCATGATGATCAAGTTAGGTAGTAGTTGTCAAGAAGGTTGTGGCCCAGTGGGGCAGACTTTGGCTTGTGACCGCGAGGTCTCAAGTTCGACACCCGCCTCCTACGTGGGGCAAATAAAATTCTCTAAGAATTACAAGGTGCTGACAAAAAAAAAGTTAGGTAGTAGTTTGGTAAGAATGGCAATTTAGTTCTGGAAATTGGAAAGGGAAGTTCATTTACTGGGGAAGGAATGCCTTTGATAGAAATACAGCATCACAGTAAAGTGTATGTCAAATGTTAATCTTTAATTATGATAACAATTTATAATGAGAAGCAATATAGTAAGGGTAAATGTTAGATGGCTAAGCATTTAGCCAATTAATAGCATATTTGTTTCTTCCCTTTTGAATTTTCAATTACTTCGCCATTCAATTCAGTTGGTATTCCTTACTTTTTTTTTATTTATGTGTCTCAAAACAGTGGAATCTCATGTTGACATGTACTGTGGCGGAGCCAAGGGGCGGGAGCGGCGCTGCACCCAATATTTTTAGAAACGACGAATTTTATATAGGAAAAAATTATTTTTTTGTGATATTCCTCATAAATATTGTATTTGGCCCCTTTAAAAAATTTCAGTAAGAAATTTGCCCTTCCAATAATCAATTCTTGGCTCCGCCACTGGACATGTATACCCTCACATGGAGGTGAGGCTAGTTGAGGGGTAACTCAATTTTAAAACCGTCTTTGTGAGAACGATTCCACAGTCCCTTCACATAAATTGAGTGAGACCCACATTTAATTTATGTGAGAGAGTTGTGGGACCAGTATTTTAGGATTCAATTTTCCCTAGTTGAGTCATAAGTGATCTAAAAATACGAAGTCTCCTGGGAGAAACGTGTCTAGTTAAAACTAATAAATACTGATAATAATTGTTAAATTATGAATAATATTATCATGTTGAAGCCTAGTCTGTGACTTTTGAGTTTTATTGTTTCCACAGTTAACTATTTGACAATCATATTATAAATTAATGGTAAATATCTAAGCATATACTCATATTCTAATGCAATTTCTTCTCATGTTAGAGATATCACAAAAACAACTTACATTTATTTTTTGGTAACAACAAATACATGTTCGTATGTACAATTTACTGAACACACGCCAGAAATCTGTTCTCTGTTTAACATCAGTGGTGCATTAACATGCAAGATTCAACAACTGATAGCAATTAATTGAGAAAACACAGTAAATTTGACCCAAAAGCAAACCAACAATTTTCTCAAACAAGTATTTCAAAACATGCATTATATTGTCTTAGCCACCACCACACCCTCCTCCTCCACAGCCGCCCCCACATCCGCCGCCACCACCACAACCACCACCACTAGTAGTGGAACTAATCACTGCTGCTGTTGTAGCAGCACCTACCACAGCACCTGCAGTTACGGCCAAAACTACCATGCCACCATCTTTCGTTTTGCCACTTTTTTCCTGTTGGCCTAATTCAACATCAGAATACGAAGTAGGACGAGGAGGAGGAGGAGAAGGAGTGGTCCTGGAC
>JAOWBF010000015.1:6652399-6663010 GCA_028566175.1 Vinca major
ATTCCTGGCTGGTCTCGGATGTTACAGTCACTACCACATTTGGGTCCCAAAAAGCTGCAATCCCGCCGGACCACCCCACTGGTTCAACTACAGCATTAGACAATTTAGTTTCAGTCAATATAATCAAGCTAGGCTTATGATATGAAGTCATGTCACGTAGTAAGGTGCGAAAGTCAGGATCGTTTGCTCCTCGACAGTTCCACAAAAATATAATCATTTGAAAATCATTTTGCGGTGGATCCTCCAAGCTGAGGGAGCTCAACAGGTTGCTCGTTAAATTCAGGTCTGATGTTTGTGTCCGTTGAGTTGATATTGGCCGGAATGTAGGAATCAGTACTATAGCACACTTCCTCTCCGAGGTCATGAAATCCCTTATTTTTTTGCTCAATGAGAATTTCAGAACATTGGGATGAAATGAAATCCCGTAACATTTCTTTTGAATATTGTTCAGTACTTTGAGCAAGGGATTGTCTCGTATACTTATGAATTCCAAGAACCGTTCTGAATGATTGACTTCTTCCAAGAGATCTATCGGAAGTTGATTTTCGAGTTCGTTTGTGTATTGAATCTGGGGACGGTCTGATGTCATGATTCGGCTGCTCAGGTTGGAAGTTGTTGGCATTGTGTTCGAAATTTGTGGTAGTTGGTTCACTATCTGTGGGAATAAGGGTATCTGGAGTGGTGTTCGAGGGATTTGTTGTGAGTTCAGTGAGTTGTAAACTGGGTTTTCTTGATAGATCGGTTGATGTAATGTTTCCCAAGGGTTTTGATACGATGTGTGCTGTATAAACCATGGGTGTTGGTATAGATACTGGATACTTGCTTGAATCCCCGTTGTGATAAGATTGGATAGAAAACGTGTGTCCTCTATTATGTACGAGTTTCTGATTCTGAATCTCCACGTTTAGAAGGAGATGGTGGTTTCTCAACCCCCATTCCAGCCATGAAGATGGAGTTGGGTCGGTTTCCGAGTTCAAGTATGAGTTGTTGGTCTGAGAACTGAAGAGTTGGTGGGTCGGGCTTGGGCGTTTCTAGTGTTTGGGTTGGATTGTATGTAACTGGTCTGGCCACTTATCCTTATTTCGCAGTCATGAGCACTTGCATCATTCCCAATGACAAAATATGCCAGTTATATACTTTCAATATTGTTTCAAAACATAAACTAAAGTAGTATGCCTAATATTCTAATAATATAATATTATTTGAATATAATAATATTATATAATATAATAATATGCCTAATAATATAATATTCTAATAATAATTAGTAGTATGCCTAATATTCTAAATAATATAATAATAATATTCTAATATTCCCTTTTATGTTTTAACACTTGCAAGTTTTCAAGGAAGAACATTCTAAATAAGAACCACAGCCATGTTCAATAGTAAAGAAAGAATTGCACAAAATCTATTAATGGGTACTTTTATTTCTACTGAACGCTAAAAAACCTTATTTCTGCTGCAAAAGCAAAAATCACCAAGAAGATAATGATGAAAGATCTAAGTATTAGAAAACATCCTTGTTTGATCAATCCAACAATTTTTATACAGCATGTATACACTGATCTTAGCAACAAACATTGGTCAATTAAGCATGATCATGAACTGTTGCACGTTAACCATGTTTCCGGTTTCCCCAGAATTACGTATATACCTGAATCTATAGAAAGACGCGATATAAGACAATAGCTTTTCTGAACTTGCAATGAAATACACCTCAATACGTAGCATCACAGACATTATAATATGATTCTTTTATGGAGAAGTTCTGATTAGTGTTAACATCATGTAGACTCTATTAACAGAATAAACTTCACGGTCATATATACTAGAATCCATCAGTTACAAGTGTTTTCTTTTGAACTGTAAAACTAAACCAGCAGTTGCAGTTATTTAATAAATTGAGTATCTTCAGGGATTCGTGAATTTCCCTCCACGTGGAGTTCTGTTTGGAAAACACTTATTACCTCAAGTTCTCATAAGACAAATATTCTAGGAGGAACTGAAGTTTTCAGCAAATATGGTCCCACTTTCCTTCAATAAACTATAAAATAAAACCAGTATTAAGTAGCAAGAGGAGAAACTCAAGAAATGCCATCCTCATCAAATGTTAGTTAAAATCAGGATGAAACCGTTCATGCTTACAAAATTAAACACACACTACATCGAGAATCACATCCAAAGATGTAAATTTAAGGAGGAAACCCAGAACAGGTAAAGGAAATACACGTAATATGTCAGGAAAATAAAAACAATACTAAAAGTTTTCTTTTCTTTAACCGGCATAAAAATAAACTAAAAAAGAAGGCAACAAAATTTCTTTGCATTAGTATCATATGCCTCTGAAGTTTAGACCACATCCACAAAAGGTACAAATAAGAGTCTAGACCACTTGTACGAAACACAATAAAAGCGTTCTTCATCAGTAAGCAAGCATTATATGAACTAAAATTATATAAATAACAAACAGCACAAAAGAACAGAAAACATAAGGTTAGGAAAGAGGTGCAACAACAAACCTTCTCAAAAAATTAGTTGATCAAGTCAAATCTTTGGCATGAGTTGTTCGCTTCACAACAGTAACCAAAGCAACAGCTTTTCTGAAGGTATTAAAATAGTGATCCCTTATAAAGCAGACTTACTTTCAACGGATGCAAATATGATACAGAACATCTCATCCTTGAGCTCTTAGATCAATCTTTCGAAAAAAAAATCTCTTAGATCAAAAATAAAAAAGCAAGAAGATAACAAATAATTCATCAAATACAGAAACAATCCAAACTCATCAAGAGAGCATGAAGAGAAGACTAACTGAAATGATTAGCGCAGATATCATGGGACTTCGATTGAAGGATGACCAGACCAACTTCCCCAGTCTCTTTCTGCTTCAGGAATTTCATAGTTCAAGCTGGCCATCGGGGACTGACTCAACAACTGAGATGCACATCTCACCTAAGTCCGGCATCTGTTTCTCCAAACTATCCTTCATATTGCTTTTATCCTGAAGCATATGTCATTCTATTTGGATACCCAGTTTGGAAAAATGAATTTGATACCAACTGGAAACGTTGCAGAGCCAGAATAATGCCACGGCTAGATATCAATGAGAAGTGTTAAAAAAAGGAGAATGGCTAGTGGGACAGAGAAGAGAAAAGGAAAACTCAATTAACAAAGAAAATAGATAATTACTTCTCCTCTAGTTTGTTTCAGCTAATTTAGTGTGTGCCAGACTTGCAAGGAATCAACATGAATCAGATGATTTCTGAATATTGAAAATGGGACCAGCACTCTGAGGAAGGAGGCTCCAATAAGAACCTTCATTGTCTAAACAGCAACTATGCCATTTTATCTGGTAAACACCGACTGGAAAAGCAGATATGTCAAGTAAACAAGTTGAAAACCCTTGGTTCATACTGTTGGGATGAAAGCAGATATATTTGTCCCCAGCCCAGTGGTTGACTGTATTATTTACAACATTTCTACCAGCAGTTTTGGTGGATCCTCTTACATACCGTAACAGCTTTTCATTAAGATCTAATTGATCATCGATTTGCCCATTTATACTCGAAGATGATTGATCTTTCATCTTCCCTTCTGAAGACAGCATTGTACAGCTAAGGATGCAATACAACTTCAAGAATCGAACTGGCATGTAAGATGACGAGTTCTTCGATTGAAGGCAAACATTTAGTAAGAGTTGACTACCTGAATAAATGGATTTCCCATCTATGCTTCCACCGTCTTCATTCATAAGAAATAACTCCAATGAAACATATTCCCTGGAAGATTTAAGTTATTTCAAATGTTAGATACTGTTTAAAAAAAAAAAACAGTGCAATTAATATAGCATAAACCAATATAGAAAGGAGTCTCAGTTGGAGAAAGAATGAACCAATTTCTAATTTGGATCAGAAAAACGGCAGGCTACTAGTAGTTAAAAATTTAGTCCAATTCGTGTTCCTCTAGCATTGTATTTCATTAATTTCAAAGCACTTCCAATACTGGTTATTAGTTTACAAATCTATAATAAATGAATTACGGATAGTATGCTGATTTTCAATACCAACTTCCATTACCGTACATAAATGTATCTGTTACAAAATAGTTCAAAATTTGACCCCAAAAAAAGGTTCAAATGGCAACATTACCAGTTTTTGGTTAGGTAAAAATTCTTATTGGATGTTGCTGCAAGAAATGAAACAAGCATGAGTAGTGATATAAGTTGTCAACCGATCATAAAAGCATGGTTTCTCCAATAGGAAGCAAAACTTAATTACGCACATATTGACTATATATATCAGATTCAACTCTAAAGGTTCAACAACTATAAGTACTCTAATCAATTGTACTCTATGAACATTCTTTGCAAATACATAAATCTGCGAATAAGATGATTTTCAAACACTGCGAGGTGCTATCACTAATAGGTGATTTTAGTGAGTGAAGGTAAAAAGGTTATGTTGATTATGCCAACAGGAAACAGTGAGATACAAGTAATAAAACTCATCCATCAATCACATTGAGACGAAACTAAAAAAACTACTCTCATTGACAAAAGTAGTAGAAACCATATCAAGAACCAAAAGGGATGGTTCACTGGTCTAGATCGAGACTTGGTAGCCTACCTCAATTGGAAAAAGTGAATGGGACACCTGAAAGGGATCTGCATCCATTTTGAAATGATGTTCAACAACAATTCTAAACCAACGTGGCATGTCTGTGTTCGACCCTCAGGAGTGGACAACCCGTTTGATTCACTTTGTAAACCAACAATTCCCAAGACAGCATACCTACAAAGTTTAGCAACGACTCTTCCTTCACAAGAGAAGTCTGCAGCTTGACTATGCGACTCCAGTGAGAGACAACTATCAGAATTCTGATAAACCTTCAAAAGCCTCAAGAGAGATTGGCTGCTTTCAGAGTCTAAATGCCATATCCTTCCAAGTAGATCTTGAATTAGTGTGAGACATAGTTGCTCCTTAGAGCGTTCCAAACCACAGTTTCCAAATTTTGCTGAAGCATGTGACTCAGTGGACATTGCAAAAGTCGTGCTAAAGGCCAAGATTGAACAACTCAATGCAAGAGCTGATATGATCAGCATACTTTCTTTATCGATGCCAATGTCAGATGTTGCCAACAAATCAAATTCTTTTGCAGTCCTTTTCAATTGAAAAGATATTTCCTGAATGGAATATACCAAATCGTCGAATTCTTTTGATGAAACCTGACTAGATATAAAACAAGTTGACTGTTGTTGTTTGGTGTTCCTAATTTCTTGTCTAGATGAAAATGTAACCAAGAGTCTAGTAATGTCCAAGACTGCCTCCACGGCCTTTATTCTAAGAGCCAAATACCATCTCTGGAAACTGAAGGGAACTCCTGCAAAAGAGATACCTAGTGTTTCTTTTGCAAGATGAAGAACTTTATGGAGTGGCATAAGACTTTCAGTATGGCTACACGAATTGATTTTCCAGGTATTGCCTTCTCCAGATGAACTTCCTTTCAGCAGAACATGCCCATAAAGTTGGATTTGACTTTCGCAACTAGATAACAGAGTCAAAGACTTTAGCCACCAAGAACAAGAATCTGACTTGACTTTACCCATAAGTTGCTCAAATATGAAAACAGATGTGGACCACGATCCCTGACAAGCAGCATATTTTCCAGCCTTGTAAGAAGACCAGTAATCTCTTCCCTCAATAATTTTCTTTGCACACTTGAGACTAATTTGTTCATGATCACAAAATGAATCACCAGAAAATGGATTAGTACTCTTATTAAAATCTAAAACTTGTCCCATCACTCGACACATGCACCTATATACACTGTCAAACTGCAGCATAAGAACGTGTATTCTTAATATATGTGACTCAAACAGGATGGAATCACATATATTTTCTACCAAAAGCTTCAATGAATTAAGGGCTTGACTAGCTACAGTATCCACAGCTTCTAATTTTTCTATACAAGTCATCATAATTTTGGTTACAGTGAGTGAAAATTTCAGCACAACTTTTGTAATGGTTTCTCTGCCAAAATTTGAGCTTTCCTGGTCTACCATGTTGTCTCTATTTCTATTTATCTTCATGTCAAACATATTTCTTAAGTATACAATAAATATGCAAAATTTATCCAGCAACAAACTACCAACATCTGAGTGCCTTTCAGCCAATTCATGTACAAGATTGAGTAATCTTGTCACTTCTTGCTCCATCTCCACGTCAATCTGCTTTGCATCCACCTTTGACTTTATCAGCGTAGATATTCGGTGCATAATTAATGAAATTACTTCAGGCACCAGAGTGGATTCTTTGGCTCTTACCAACGGGTTCCCAGTAAAATCTACGAGAGAACGGAAAGCTAAGATTCTCTTGGACACGACCGAACACTGAATAATTTCCTTAGTGCATGTCAGGATCACTGAAAAAATATCAGATATCTCGGGAGTAGAAAGACTAGGTAGGTTATACAAGAGGATCTTATGCAAGACTTTCAGAGTTTTGTTAAGTAAAGCAGGGGAAATATCGGAATGGCGAAGAATATCGAATAAATTATGGAACCTTGTTTTGATGGTGGTTGCAGGATAAGAAGAAAGTCCTGTAGCTAGAACAAAATCGAGACAGTGTACGGTTGTTGCTTGAATTTGTAAAGACTTTTCGTCTGATAGAAATGAAAGAAGTAAATCTATTTGTCCAGGAATTAGCAGAGTCCATTTGGAAGCAATTTTTGTGAGGGAAATCAACATCACACTGGAAAATTGTTCTTCACATGAATCTAGTAGAAGCTTTGAACCTACCTCATATGCACGGTTAGCTATTGGAAATGAGCAGGACATCCTTGCAAAAGCTCTACCTACTGCTAACTTAAACTCCAAAGATTTTGATGTTTCAGACGATGTTTGCATCATATTCACCAAAACCTCCAACAAAATATAAGCAAAATCATCGGCCAACTCACATAAACATCCAGCTGCAAACAAAGAGGCTTTAACCTCAAGAATGTGATTGGACACCAAACACGAAAGTAAAACATAACGAATATCGGCAGAGTCTTTAGTAAGATCAGCCCAACAACCAAAAAGAGCCAATGCTAATGCCCTTTCTTCAGCATCTCCATTGTCGAAAACTAACTTAACCCTCCTTAAAATCTCCAAATAGTTAACCATCATGTTTTTCGAGAAAATACTGCCACCAACATCTTTATTGCTACATCTCCTCCTTTTCCTCCGACCCTTCAATTCTTGTACAAATATTTTAACAATGCAGGTTTTAATTTCTTTATCTCCTAACCTAAATGCATCGGCAAGCCGAAGAATAATGGCATTCAAGAAAAGCTTATCCTCACCTGGTATTAAACCAAAACATTTGAATTCAGCTACCGTAACTTTTGATTCTCTGCTCCACTGCTCAAGTCTGGATTCAAATTTCAGTATTTCTTCAATACATTTACCTGACAGATTACCGAAAACGATTAAAAAATTGAAATAAATTCAATTAACAATAATGTTAGATTATCCAATACATTTATTTAAATAATAAAAAATGCTACCAGTCTTGTTAGAGCGAAGTCCCTTGTCAAGCTCAATGCTCCATCCCATTGCAGATGCTGCTGGAATTTTCTCCATAGTTTTTACTAGTGTTAAATGATGGATAATCTTCAGAGAGAAATAATTGGAAAATCGAAACTGAAAAAGGTTATCAGACAAGGATTTAAATTTTCCACCTATACATCTCCTTCAACATAACCAAGTTATTAAAAGTCATCAATCCCAAATTATTAAAAGTGTCTTCATAGTCGAAGAGAAGGAGATCGCCGGTGATGGTAACTCCCGAGAGAGATGTTAAAGAAGATGATTCTAGCGGAGAACGGATCGCTTCAAACCAACCATTGCAGGGAAGGTGGCGAGTTTCTTTTACATTATTAGGATTAGGTAGGTTTCTTGTGAAGAATTGTCCTTCAAAGTTCTTTTATTTGTTTTTTAGGTTAAATGGTTATGTTACACAATTCAGCAAAAATCTTCCTAATTAATTAAGGGTATTTTGGGCAGTAAACTTTTTTTTTTTTTTTGATGAAAAACTTTTTTAGAGTTAGGAACACATGTTTGCTCATCATCAATCGTCAAACTACAAAATTAGGGTGAGAGGATTGGGTATAAATTTGGGCAACAAGTCTTCTACTTCATCTAGTTACCTGCGCAGTTTTTCTTTTTCTTTTTTTTAATTCAACGATCTTTTGATTCCTCGCAAATGCGCAACAATTCTCAACAGTCGAATTGAATAATTCATCTAAAAAATAATGATTGTGATTTACTCACATGGTGTCTAGAATTTTAACTCTTAACACCTTAACCACGCTGAATTAAAATGTTTTTTTTCCTATGTATTGGCAACTTAAATTAGGATTTGGATTACCCATTCAAGAAAAAATATCAAGATTGATTAGTTAATGGTAGGGGTGTCAATTGTACCCAAAGATCCAAACTCAGACCCAGGCCCAACAGATCTTGTTTGGGTCCAGACTTATCTTTTTTATATCCAAGTCTAATTAGGTCTAAACTCATTGATTATTAGAGTAAGTAATAATGGGTTCAAAAGACCTACTAAGACTCACTAGACGCACTAAAATCCACAAAGATCCATTCTAACCCAGTTGAATTTGAACGTCAAGCTCATCAATAGAACAACCTTCTAACTCACTTATATCTATGGATGTGATCTACAGGGCAACCCATGAACCCAAATATTTTTTGTATAATTTCTTCATTTTTATGACATTAAAGATATACTTTATTTACTGCCATGATTATGAATTCCCACCAACTCTCTCATATAATATCTTAATTCTTAATTAATAACTCAATGGTTAGATTTTTTTTTTCTTCCAAAAAAACGATAGCTTTATTAATGGTAGTGTTCAAGTACATATAAGATGAGAGATCAAAGGATTCGTAATGTGGGAGTCCTTTGTCTATCCAAATGAAGACAGCCCCTAACCTCTAAAGGGAGAGATTCAAAATGAGAGTAATATAAAGAAGATTTTGAGTTACAAGCTAGGTTAGCTAGAAGGTCCGCAACTTGATTTGCTTCCCGATAAATATGGCGGATTTGAATGCCTTTAGCTAATGTCTTTGCTGTTTGGAATGCCGAATCCAACTACCAATTCGAAAGGTGTCACGCATCAATTGCCAATGCCAACACCATGGAGTCCGTTTGAATCATAGTTACCAAGGTTCCCAATTGAGCCGCAAACCATAAATCAAAGCTGAAATTTCTGCACTCATGTTTGTGACTTGAGTACCAAGGTACACTGCGCACGCACCAATAAACAAACCCGAGGCCTTCCTTAAAACACAACCGGCTGCCCCATCTCCAGGGTTCCCTCGCGAAGCTCTGTCAACGCTCAAGATTATCATATCCGGGCTCCAATGCTCATCCTTCCAATAGACTATTTTTATGCGGTGCATGATAGATGTATGTCTCCCCAACCTAACATTTATTGCCTTGCACAAATCATCCAACTGCTGATCAAAAGCCGAAGAGAGTGACCGTTTTGTTGCAAAAATCCCCTCGAAGAGTAATTTGCACCGTGACTTCCATAATATCCACAAAACCATTGTCGAAGAGAGAATCAAGTATATCGCCTGCTTGCCCGATCTCGGCATCCACCAGCTTTGCAGCATTGATTTGGGAGTGGGACTCTCCCGCAAACAAAGATTGACTCTGGACGCTGCATGATGCCACAGATGAGAAGCGAATTCACAATCCAGAAAAATATGCTGAATGGAGTCTCCGCCCTTGGAACATGAATATCTTGTTACTAATTGAAAGCCAAATTTCCACAAGATATCTTCCATTGGTAGATAGCCATTGAAAAATTTCCACAGAAAGAGATTTAAATGCAATGGAAGCTCCTTCGTCCAAATCAACTGCCGGCTGAATACTGAAACCGAGCCTCCATCAATCAAACTAAACGTTGAAGCAAGAGTGAACTTTCCAGAGGTTTCCAATCGCCAAATCCATCTATCCGATCCTATTTTCTTTTCAATTTGTGGCAATTCATTGATAACACTACCCGACAAGCGGGTACTAAGAGATGCCATGTCCCACCCTTGATCAGTCAAGTAATCAGCAACTTGACCCAGCATGTCCCCGCTGGAAGCATTTGAGAGCCGGGATAAACTTCCCTGCAAAGTGAACGGATCATACCAAAATGAGCTTCGACCATCCCTGAGCAATACTAGCATTTGACTTTCCGCTTGGTCCTTTGCCTGTATCATCCGTTTCCAAGCTGAAGAACACCTCGGCTGTTGTGTTGCCAATGTAACGTGGGGGAGTCCGTGGCAATATCTTGCTTTCAAAAAATCAGTCCACAAGGAGTCCGTAGTCCACAATTTTATCGCAAATGCTCTCCTGAACTGTTCTAGCGAAATCAGCCCAAGACCATTCAATGAGGTTGGTCGACATACTCGTTTCCAAGACATCCAATGCCGTCTTTTTAATCCATGGGAAACTCCCCACAAGAAACTCACAAAAAGCCTTTCTATCCGAGCCAACACCATCGCAGGAGGATTCATTACCGAGAGTATGTGGATCGTCATTGAGAAGAGGA
>JAOWBF010000015.1:6672462-6684032 GCA_028566175.1 Vinca major
TTGCAATTCCATCTCTTACTAGCATTTTTTTTTGTTAATTTTTGATGATTCGTTTTTTGAATCGATTAACTATTTTGTTTTTTTTTTGAATTCTGAAAGTTGTGTGCCAATCTTGGGTTTGGTGGAGTGAGTGTTTTTTTTAAAAAAAAAAAAAGTCCCGAATAAAGAAATTTTTATATCCCATATTTATTAAGTATGAGGGTGTATTTTTCCTGCTTGTTAATTGTATTTTAAAGTTAAACATATTTTTTAAAAGTTCATATGGTAAGGTCCAGTTAAAGGAATGTATGTATCAACATTTTCTTCTTTCGTTGGCCTCTTGGAGGATTAAATGAGGAAATTTATGCCAAAACCTGTGCTTGCAAGTGACTATTAGTTGATGAACTAATCATTCTGAATTGCCGTTCTTCAAGTAGTTCAATAATATTTTTCTTTTTAAAAATAAAATCTGCACTATTGGAGATGATACAAGGAAAAGCAAATTGCTATCCTGTATGTCCTCTGTATCTTCAATGTGAAAGTGGCATGTATGTTATTTTACCAAGATTGGCGGCCCTACAAAACTTCCCTGTCATGTTATTTTACACGTCTGTACTGATCTTGAACAATGGTTTCTGTTCCCAATCTGAATCCTTTTGTTTTTAGAGTGTGGTCCTCTATTCATCTTTCTGTTTCTTTCCCAACCTGAATCCTTTGGTTTTTGTTCTTGTTGATTTGTTTCAAAATTTTGGAAGTCTTCTTTAATTTGAATACTGATCTTGGACAATAGCATCTAATTTTTAGCGTGTGAATTCTGTTTTCATCTCTTCACTTCTGTCCCTACACGAATCCATTGGTTTTTGTTCTTGAGAATTTTTCTAAATTTTGGAAGTCTTTTTCAATTTCAACTACATTCTCTTTCATGTTATCACCTTCTATGATGACTGATTCATGTCATTCCTGTCACGAAGTTATTAACTAACTTGTTCTCTCTGATTCTTGCATTGAACATAATCTCTCTTATCCACTTGTTATTGGAGATGATGCATTGACTTGCATCCTTATACATGGTTGTATTTGTTTGGTACAAGTATCCTTGCAAACATTGGATGTGTGCTTGTGGGTATGTATAATCTATGATTTTTGATGTTGGGTTGATTTCATCTTCCAGGGTTGGCTTCAACTCAGTGTACCATTTGACCGATTTGCCTTCTTTTTTAAGTGGCAAATATGTGGTAATATTTGATCCTCAGGGCATTTACCTTCCAAATGTCTCTGCTGCAAATCCTGGAAAGAGAATTGAGTATGTTAGTTCTTCAGCCATCTCAATGTATAAAGATCAATTTTTTCCATATTGTGCTTTTGGTTGTGACGTGAAAAATCCTTTCCATGGAACTTTATTCCGTTTCCCTTTGAGGAATGCAGATCAGGCAGCTAATAGTAAGCTCTCCAAACAAGCATATACCGAAGATGACCTCAGTTTGATGTTTGATCAGCTGTACGAGGAAGGAATTTTCTCATTACTTTTTCTCAAAAGTGTAGTGTCTATAGAAATGTCTGTATGGGATGCTGGTATGCCTGAGCCTAAGAAGATCTACTCCTGCTCCATCAAATCAATAAATGAGGAAATAATACGGCACCGCCAGTCATTATTAAAACTATCAAATTCAAAAAGTTTCAGTGATTGTCAGATGGACGCATTCTCATTGGATTTCTTGAGTGAGACGGTGAGAGGGGATCATTCTCAAAAAAGAACCGACACTTTCTATATAGTGCAGAAAATGGCATCAGCATCAAGTAGAATTGGTTCTTTTGCAGCTACTGCGGCTAAAGATTTTGACATTCACTTATTGCCTTGGGCTTCAGTTGCTGCATGCATTTCAGACGATTCATCTAACGTAAGTATTTTGTATTTATGTTTTGGATTCTGCATACTTTTTTTCCGCTGCTAATTGTTTCTTGTCTCGGCATGCACCCTTGGGGAATCATGAAATCAGGATCCCGTTTCTTGCTTTCCCTGCTCTCCTTCCCTCCTGTGGGAAGGAGAAAAGAGGGTGGGGGCAGATTATACCAATTCTGTGAGCTTTGGCTTGAGTCAATGAGGCATTTGCCTAGTGGTTAATGCTGATTCCCCTCCCCAATAAATAAAGGGTTTTGGCTTGCAAACCAGGATTTTTATTTTTATCACATCTTTGTTGTTACTTTTTTACTTTCTGGATTGCTCGTCTGTTTTTATATTTCTTCTCAATTTATCAATTAAAGCGGGGCCCTGAAAGAATTTCCTGCCATTTAGACATGTTTAATATGAAACTAAACACTTAGAAATCAAATTGTATGTAGTTCATTTCTAGCTTCAGGTTCTGATGCTTCTGTTAAATGGTTTCGTTATGAAATACACTTGTATGCTGTTTTCTACCACCTTTGTATCACGTGCTTGCTCATCTTTATCAAAGAAGAGGAATAAAACTATCTAAGGTAGAGACTTGCAACCTATTGAATGGCTAATTTTCAGCATTTCATCTTGTTTCTCTGTCTCTCCACTGAAAGATATAGATGGTTTATAGCCATATTTAAGATTCTCTCATATTTAACTCAACTAGGTTCCTCCTCGCTCCTCCCCCACCCCACACCACCCCCCCAAAAAAAAGAAAAAGGAAAAGGAGAAAAAGAAAATGAGGAAGAGATACAGCTAATTTCCTTTCCAATTCACAAGTTTTTTGATTGGCTGTAAATTGGTGCTTTGCAGGCTGATTTTCTTAAAGTGGGTCGGGCATTCTGTTTCCTTCCTTTACCTGTGAAAACTGGATTGAATGTGCAAATTAATGGATACTTTGAGGTTTCGTCGAATCGGCGTGGCATTTGGTATGGAGCAGATATGGACAGGGCTGGAAGAATTCGTTCTATCTGGAACAAGCTTCTATTGGAAGATGTTTTAGCTCCTATTTTTTCTCACCTATTACTTGGTCTACAACCTGTACTTGGTCCAACAAACTCATATTATTCTTTTTGGCCCACTGGATCATTTGAAGAGCCGTGGAATATTTTGGTTGATAACATCTATAGGAACATTGGTGGTTCTCCAGTAATGTATTCAGAGGTTGAAGGAGGAAAGTGGATTTCACCAGCTGAAGCTTTTCTTCATGACATACAATTTCCAAGAAGTACAGAACTTAGCGAGGCTCTTGTCATGCTAAGAATGCCTCTGGTTCATTTGCCAAATAGCTTGTTTAGTATGATGACCTCCATGCCTGGCATGCACGTCAAAGTGGTTACTCCTGATTCAGTACGCCAGTACCTAAGAGATTGTAGGTATACTAGTACAATTGATAGGTCATACAAGCTCATGCTGTTGGAGTATTGTCTGGATGATCTGGTTGATTCTGATGTTGGCAGACATGCATGTAACTTGCCTTTGCTTCCTTTAGCAAATGGTGACTATGGATTGTTCTCTGAAACCTCAACTGGGATATCCTATTTTATTTGCACAGAATTGGAATATATGCTTCTTCAACGAATCTCAGATAGACTGATTGATCAGAACATTCCGCCCAATGCAGCTTGCAGATTACTAGCTATTGCGAAGGCTTCAGGTGCCAATCTTACAGTTTTCAGTCTTAATGAGTTCCTTCCATTATTTTCCAAGTTTGTACCTGTTGAATGGAAATATCAAATGGAAATTCTATGGGATCCAAATTCAAATGCAGATCATCCAAGTGCATCATGGTTTGTGCTGTTTTGGCACTATCTTCAGGATCAATGTGAAAACTTGTCCTTGTTTGGAGATTGGCCTATTTTGCCATCTCTTTCAGGGCATTTGTGCAGGCCATCAAGGCAGTCAAAGTTATTGATAGTTAGAAAGTTGTCTGACAAGATGCAGCTTCTCCTTCTTAAGTTGGGTTGCAAGATAATGAACAGCAGTTATGGGATCGAGCATCCTGAGTTATTTCAGTATGTCTATGATGCTGATGGTGCCGGCGTTTTGAAGTCAATTTTTGATGTTGTCTCTACAAACGAAAGTATTAGAGAGACTTTTAATCAGTGCTTGGAAGTAGAAGAAAGAGATGAACTTCGTGGATTTCTTTTGGATCCAAAGTGGTATATTGGTAATCTCATTGATAATTCTGACATATGGAATTGCAAGAGATTGCCCATCTATAAGGTTTATAGCAGAGAATCTCCGGAAAATTTTCACTATTCAGATTTACTAGATCCTCAAAAATACTTGGTGCCTCAGGGTTGTCCAGAGTACCTCATGGGTGGTGAATTCCTTTGCGGTTTGTCAAATACCGAGGAGCAAGTGCTTGGAAGATATTATGGCATTGAAAGAATGAGAAAGGCACAATTTTATAAACAACATGTGCTAAGCAGGATCAAGGAATTAGAAAGTAATGAACGTAACAACATTATGCTTGCAATTGTGAAAGAGCTACCTGAACTATGTCTAGAGGATGCATCATTCAGGGAAGGTCTGATGAATTTGGAATTTGTTCCTACATCCGGTTGCTTTCTCAAAAGTCCAGCAACGTTATATGATCCTAGAAATGAGGAATTGTATGCTTTACTTGATGATTCAGACAGCTTTCCATCTGGTGCTTTCCAGGAATCTGATGTTCTGGACGTGCTGCAAAGTTTGGGTCTGAGGACAACTGTGTCTATTGAGACAATATTACAAAGTGCTCGCCAAGTTGAACACTCAATGAATATTAACCAACAAATTGCTCATTCAAAAGGGAAGGTGCTTCTTTCATATCTTGAGGTGAATTCTATAAAATGGTTACCAGAGAGTAAAAATGATCAAGGAACTATAAACAAAATGTTCTCAAGAGCCGCTCATACATTTAAACAACGCCATTTGAAATCTGACCTTGAAAAGGTTTGGAATGATCTTCGGTTGATTTGCTGGTGTCCTGTTATTGTCTCTTCTCCATACAAGTCATTGCCATGGCCTATTACTTCCTCTATGGTTGCTCCTCCTAAGCTGGTACGGCTGTATTCAGATCTGTGGCTTGTTTCTGCCAGCATGAGGATATTGGATGGAGAATGCTCTTCCTCAACATTATCACATTGTCTTGGTTGGTCTTCCCCTCCTGGAGGAAGTGTAATTGCCGCACAACTGCTTGAGCTGGGGAAAAATAATGAACTTGTTACTGATACGGTGCTTCGGCAGGAATTGGCTGTAGCAATGCCTAGAATATACTCAATACTAACAGGTATGATTGGTTCTGAGGAGATGGACATTGTAAAGGCTGTCTTAGAAGGTTGCAGATGGATTTGGGTTGGAGATGGATTTGCAACCTTGGATGAGGTTGTCCTTGACGGTCCTCTTAATTTGGCTCCTTACGTACGTGTAATACCAATTGACTTGGCAGTTTTCAGGGATTTGTTTTTGGAGCTTGGCATTCGGGAATTCTTGAGGCCTAGTGATTATGCTAATATTTTGTTGAGAATGAACATCAGGAAAGGGTCTGTTCCTCTTGATGCTGAGGAAATCAGGGCTGCTGTAATGATTGCACAGCATCTAGCTGATGTTCAATTTGATGGGAGTCAATTTAAAATCTATTTGCCGGATTTGTCATGCAGACTTTTTAATGCCCCCGATCTAGTTTATAATGATGCTCCTTGGTTGCTTGACTCGGAAGATCCTGACAACTCACGTGGTAAGGTAACTAAGTTCTCCACACTTCCACAAGAAGGTGTCCAAAAATTTGTGCATAGGAACATTTCTAATGATGTTGCGGAAAAGCTTGGAGTGCGCTCTCTGCGGAGGATGTTGCTTGCAGAGACTGCTGATTCTATGAATTTCAGTTTGTCTGGAGCTGCAGAAGCATTTGGACAACATGAAGCATTAACTACCAGACTTAGACATATACTTGAAATGTATGCAGATGGACCTGGAATACTATTTGAACTAGTGCAAAATGCAGAGGATGCAAGAGCTTCTGAGGTGATATTTTTATTGGACAAGACTCAATATGGGACTGCATCTGTTCTTTCTCCTGAAATGGCAGACTGGCAAGGTCCTGCTTTGTACTGTTTCAATGACTCTGTTTTCAGTTCCCAAGATCTATATGCAATTTCTCGTATTGGTCAAGAAAGTAAACTGGAGAAGCCATTTGCTATAGGAAGGTTTGGACTTGGATTTAATTGCGTTTATCACTTTACAGATATTCCATCTTTCGTTTCAGGAGAGAATGTTGTCATTTTCGATCCCCATGCCAGTAGTTTGCCTGGGATCTCTCCTTCTCATCCTGGTCTGCGAATCAAGTTTGCTGGTACAAAGATTTTGGATCAATTTCCTGATCAATTTTCTCCTTTTCTACAATTTGGTTGCGACTTGAAGCAGCAATTTCCTGGCACTCTGTTTCGCTTTCCTTTAAGGAGTGCTAGTGTTGCTTCCAGAAGCCAAATAAAGAAAGAAGAATATGCACCTGATGATGTATTGGCTCTCTTCTGTTCATTCTCAGAAGTTGTGGCTGAAACTTTGCTTTTCCTGCGCAACATAAAGAGTATATCCATTTTTATTAGAGATGGGCCGAACAATGAAATGCAATTGCTGCATTCTGTTCGGAAGCATAATGTTAATGAACCTGAAGTTGAAAGCAGTCAATTTAATCAAATGTTCAATTTCATGCATGGAAATCAACAGAATGAAATGGACAAGGACCAGTTCTTTAACAAATTGAGCAGATCCGTAGACTTTGAATTGCCATGGAAGCATCAGAAGGTTGTTTTGTCAGAACGGACCTCATCGTCTAGCAAGTCACGTTTGTGGTTAACTAGTGAATGTATATCAAATATTCAGGGGAAAAGCAAGTCTGCAAACTTTGATAAGAAGTTCCATAAGTTCATTCCATGGGCTTGTGTTGCTTGTTATTTATATGATGCAAAAATTGAGGAAGAATTCAATGGAAATGCCTCCGGTTCTGAGTTATTGGTTATTACTGAGGACATGCTTCAAGTCACTGTAAATGGCACACAAGCCAGGAATAACTTTGATGGCCGTGCTTTCTGTTTTTTGCCTCTTCCAATGGTTACAGGTCTTCCTGTACATGTTAACGCATACTTTGAATTGTCATCCAACCGAAGGGATATCTGGTTTGGGAGTGACATGGCTGGAGGTGGAAAGAAACGATCCGACTGGAACATGCATCTTCTTGAAGGTGCTGCAGCCCCAGCTTATGGTCGCTTGCTTGAAAAAGTTGCATCAGAAATTGGCCCTTGTGATTTGTATTTTTCTTTCTGGCCAACAGAATTAGGTGTTGAACCTTGGGCATCTCTAGTCCGGCAGCTTTACCATTTTGTCTCTGCTTCTGGAGTCCGTGTCTTGTATACACGAGCTAGAGCGGGCCAATGGATCTCAACTAAGCAGGCTATTTTTCCTGATTATTCTTTTGGCAAAGCATGTGAACTTGTAGATGCCATGTCAGATGCTGGTTTGCCTCTGGCAACAATCCCCAAGTTACTGGTGGAGAAATTTATGGAAATCTGTCCGTCTCTGCATTTCCTTACACCTCACCTACTACGAACACTGTTAATTCGTAGGAAACGTGAATTTAGGGATAGAAATGCAATCATATTGGCCCTTGAATATTGCTTGCTGGATTTAAGGATTCCTATTCAATCAGACAGTTTCTATGGTTTACCTCTAATTCCTCTTTCCAGTGGATCATTTACTAAATTAGAGAAGAGGGGTCTAAGTGAACGAATTTTTGTCGCACAAGGAAACGGTTATGATCTCCTGAAGGATTCCGTTCCCCACCAGCTTGTGGACTGTGGGATTCCAAGTTTTCTTCACGAGAAGTTATGTGATATAGCCAATACAGAGGAATTTAATATTTCTTTTCTGACATGCCAGTTGCTTGAAAAACTTTTTCTGAGATTACTTCCTGCTAGTTGGCAGCATGCTAAAAAGGTCACGTGGAACCCAGGTTCTCAAGACCATCCTAGCCTAGAGTGGCTAGGACTTATGTGGAGCTACTTGAGTTCGTCTTGTGATGATCTTTCTCTGTTTACTAATTGGCCCATTTTGCCTGTTGAAAGTAATTCTCTCTTGCAGCTTGTTGAGAATTCCAATGTGATAAGAGATGGTGGCTGGAGTGAGAACATGTGCTCATTGTTGTTAAAAATTGGATGCTCAATATTGAGGCGTGATCTTGTTATAGAGCATGCACAGCTCAAACAGTATGTGCAGTCTCCCTCTGCAATGGGCATCTTGAACGCTTTATTGGCAGTGGCTGGTGAGCCAAACAAAGTTGAGGCACTCTTTAGTGGTGCATCAGAAGGGGAACTACATGAACTTAGAAGTTATATTCTTCAATCTAAGTGGTTCAATGAAGACTCAATGAATAGCATTCAGCTGACTATCATTAATCACATTCCCATGTTTGAGACATATAGAACTAGAAAATTTATATCTTTGAACAAATCCTCCAAATGGCTTAAACCTGATGGTATAAACAACGAATTTTTGGATGATGCCTTCGTGAGGGTGGATTCAGATAAGGAAAAGATAATTCTGAAAACTTATCTAGAGTTCACGGAGCCTTCAAAGGTGGAGTTCTATAAAGATTATGTATTCACTCACATGCCTGAGTTCTTCCATCAAGGATTTATGCCGTCCATTTTACGTGATATTGAATTTATGATTGAGGAGGATAAATCCTTCAGAGAAGCTCTTTCTGTATTGCCTTTTGTTCTGGCAGCGGATGGATCTTGGAAAGAGCCATTCAGGTGCTTGTCTGTTTGTTATTTAATTTTTAAGTGCTTACTTAAGTTGTGCAGCTAGAAAGAAGTTTTCGGGTGTATTATATTATGGAAGACAGCTTTCCAAGGACTAGGTGCATGTTCCTTTAGATAGTAATACTGAAGTTTTTGAATGGGTGAAAGATGTAATAGAGAATAACAGTGGAGGAAAATAATAAAAAAATAATCTTTCATGAGATGACAGTTGTTTACAGAAGTTAAGAGTAAGGAAGTTTTTTTTTTTTTCGTCTTCTTTTTTTTGGTGTGAAAATTTCGTTCAAGTTTTCGAAACAAAAGGTTTTTTTGAAAGGACCTCTTGAAATGTTAATAAAATGGTTTCTTCATCCTACATCTCTGGTGAACAATAGCTACATTACAGATTATGAATACCTATAGTTACAAAAATAGAATGCCTATCATACATGTACCATTTGATGTTTACAATTGTCTACTGTATTTTGGCAGGCTTTATGATCCTCGTGTGCCAGAGCTAAAAGTGTTGCTGCATGGAGGAGCCTTCTTCCCCTGTGACAGGTTTTCTGGTCCAGAAACTCTGGAGACTTTGGTTAAACTTGGACTCAGACAAGTCTTGAGCTTTACTGGTTTGTTAGACTGTGCCAGGTCTATTTCCATGTTGCAAAATTCAGGAGCCTCAGAAACAACAAAATCTGCTAAACGTCTTCTTGCTTGTTTGGATACTGTTGCTCAAAAGGTGTCGTGTATGGAAGACGTCAGCAATCTTGAGGAATCTGGAAGTGTTATGGAAAATCAGGGTTACGCTAGCAATGAAGGGGAGAAGAACACTCCAGAGATTAGGGGCAATCTATTTGAAGATTCATTGGATATTAATTTGTTTCTTGTCAATCTGAATGATGATATGCTACAAGATAACTTTTGGTCTGACTTAAAATGCATTAGTTGGTGCCCAGTGCTCCTTGAGCCGCCTATGAAAGGACTTCCTTGGTTGGCATCCGGTCAAACAATGGCAACTCCAGATTCTGTGAGGCCTAAATCGCAGATGTGGTTGGCTTCATCTAAGCTGCACATCTTGGATGGTGAATGTTCTAGTCACTTGCACTACCAACTTGGTTGGAAAGACTGCTTAGACATGCAAACTTTGGCTACACAACTAATTGGGCTATCAAAATCTTACCGTGTGTTGAAATCACATTCTAGTAGTGAACAGGAATTAGATGCAGAATTGCAGAAGCAGATACTTTCACTTTATTCACAGTTGCAGGAGCATACCAGTACTGATGAGCTCAATTTTCTCAAGTCTGTTCTGGATGGAGTTCACTGGGTTTGGATTGGAGATGATTTTGTACCATCAGCAGCACTTGCTTTTGATGCCCCTGTGAAGTATAGTCCCTACTTGTATGCTGTACCGTCGGAGTTATCTGAATTTAGAGATTTACTTTTGGCCTTGGGTGTGAGACTTAGTTTTGATCTTTCTGACTACTTGCATGTTTTACATCAGTTACAAAATGATGTGAAAAGTAGCCCTCTTTCTACTGATCAACTGAGTTTTGTCCTTTGTATTCTGGAAGCCATTGCAGAGAGTTACTTGGACAGTCTTGAAAACGGGGTTTCTAATATCATTCTATGGATTCCAAGTTCTTCTGGTGTTCTTATAAGTGCACAGAATCTTGTGTATAATGATGCACCTTGGATGGAGAATAACCCTCTTGGTGGGAAACAGCTTGTACATCCATGTATCGGCCATGATCTGGCTAGCAGATTAGGTATTCAATCGCTTCGTTGCATGTCTTTAGTCAGCGAGGAGATGACAAAAGATCTTCCATGCATGGACTATTCTAGAATATGCGAACTTCTAGAGTTGTATGGAAGCAATGATTTCCTTCTGTTTGATCTACTTGAGATGGCAGATTGCTGCAAAGCTAAAAAGCTTCACTTGATTTTCGACAAGAGGGAACATCCACGACTATCCATGTTGCAGCACAATCTAGGTAACTGATTCAATGAAGGCATCATTTGATTTTGAATTCTGAAAAAGGTTTATGTTATATTGGGCTCTGGAGATGCACATTATTTTCATCCTTCTTCCATTTTGAGAAGATATCTCTTTCATTCACCTTGTCTCCCTTATTTTCCATTTCTTTTTGCAGCTTCTGTTACCAAACCTGTGTCTAAATATCTTAACTTTTCCCATGGGATAAATAATTCATTTTAAACAGGATGTCACATTTCTTCACGCCTGTATTACACCATTGGCACATCCTGAAGTAAACCTCACGTCCTTTTCTCAAAAGAGAGGATTTTTTCTACCAATGGAAAATAAATATGTAAATTATCTGTATGTATTTTCAGATGATTAATTGTGACAAATAAGTTGTTGATTGATGAAAAGAAGCTTCTTTAAAAGGTTGACTTTTAAGTATTCTTAGTCTGATGAGTGATATTTATTGCTTTGTTGTCTTACCCATTCTTTTTCACGTAACTTGCTGTGTGGCTGCATTCACATGTTTCAATTTTTTAGAAATTATGATTGGTATTTTATTGCTTTGTTGTTTAAAAAAATTAGTTTTAACTTAAGTTGTTGTGTGGCTGCATTTTCGTGTTTCAAATTTTAAGAAATTATTTATTCTGTACCGTGTGTCACCTAAGCTTCTTACTGGATTTAAAGAAAAAGCAGGAATTGTAACTCATCGAACAAGTTGTAGTCGCTCTTTTTGGGCGAGATGATGAACTTAATAGTTTATTATTGTACATGATTCTGTTGCATCTATCACTTTGGTGTATTTCTAACTCTTTTAGTGTGTGCAACTTGCTGATTGAACTGCTAATGTCAGGTGAATTTCAAGGGCCTGCTCTGCTGGCTGTCATGGAAG
>JAOWBF010000015.1:7355734-7371805 GCA_028566175.1 Vinca major
GTATTAACCATCACAGATTTACGACCTTCGGGATATGATTTTTCAACTGTTGTGACATGTGAATTGTTTTTATTTTAGTCAAGTTCAAAGAAAATTGTGTACTAAGCATCACAGATTTGGGCTCAGAACCGTTGGGATCGGATTTTAGTCAAATTTAAACAATATTGTGTACGTTCATCACATATTTCAGCTCAAAATTATCAATTGTTGTGACCAATTAATAATCTCGACTTTTATCAAATTCTGACAATATCGTGTACCCGTCATAAATGTTAAGTCACCAGGCTCGTATTTTTTAATTGTTGCGACCAACGGATATTCTCGATTTTAGTTAAATTCTAACAATTTCGTGTACCAACCATCACGGATTTGCGGCCGTAAGGCTCATATTTTTTATTTATTGCTAATGGTGAATAATCTCGATTTGAGTCAAGTTCTGCCAATATCGTGTATTAATAATCAAGGATTTGTGGCAGTTGTGCTCGGATTTTTTAACTGTTGCAACCGATGAATAATATCGATTTTAGTAAAATTCTGACAATATCGTGTACTAATCATCACAGATTAAGGGCCGTTGAGCTAGGTTTTCTTAAGCGCTGCGACCAGTGAATAATCTCGATTAGTCAAATTAATAAAATATCGTGTACTAACCGTCATAGATTTGAATGCGCCGGGTTCAAATTTTTCATTTGTTTTGACCAATGAATCATCACGATTTTAGTCAAAACAATAAAAAAATCGTGTTTTAACCATCACAAAATTGGGGAAGGTAGGATTAGATTTTTCATTTGTTGCGATTGATAAATAATCTCAATTTTATTAAAGTTCTAACAATATCGTGTACTAACCGCCATGGATTTGGAGTTTCCGAGCTTGATTTCAACTGTTGGATTAATGAATAATCACGATTTCAGTCAAATTCATAAAATATGGTGTACTAACCATCACAGATATGGGTCTATCGAGCTTGAATTTTCATTTGTTCCGACAGACGATTCATCCCGATTTTAGTCAAATTCATAAAAAAAAACGTGTTTTGACCATCACGAATTTTGAGACGTCGGACTCATATTTTTCAATTGTTTCAACCGATGAATAATCACAATTTTATTCAAGTTTGAACAATATCGTGTACTAATCATCCAGGGTTTGCAGTCGACGGACTCAGATTTTTCAACTCTTGTGACCTGTGATTTTTTTTTTTTTTTAGTAAAATTCAGACAAAATTGTGTTTCAACTGTTGAAAATGATGCATAATTTCTATTTTAGTCAAGTCTGAACAATATCATGTACGTCATCACAAATTTTTTTACCATCGGGATTAGATTTTTCAACTTTTGTGACCTATGATTTTTTTTTTTTTAGTCAAGTTAAAAAAAAAACCGCATACTCAACCATCACAAATTTGGGCTCAGATTTTTCAAATGTTGCGTCCGAATGAATACTTCCGACTTTAATACAATATCGTGTACCAACCATCACAAATTTAAAGTCGTTAGGCTCAGATTTTTCAATTGTTGCGACGATGAATAATCTTGATTTTAATAATGTTCCAACAATATTGTGCACACTGATGTTTGTGACAATTTTAGTCTGATTTCACTAGGATTCCTTCATATGGCCATGATGTTTGGAAATGTTTTTGGACGGATGTCCTAGTCTGAAATAAAAAATGACAAGCGTGAGGACTATTTGAATTTTGGATCCTTACTTAATATATTGATAAATTTCTAAGGATTGATTTGAAATTAACTTTGACCAACACCAATAAATTGTCACTTGATTGACAATTGCAAAGCATTGATCACCCAATAGAGTTCACTCAAGATAGTAGCACATATAACCCAGACAGCATAACGACGCTCGTCATTTCAACCAAACGGTATATTAAGCCTATAGGAATAAATTGTAAAGAGTTAACAGAAACATCATGATTTATACTAAATTATTGTCGTACCAGTACTCGGGTCAATTGAGAAAGCCTCCTCCCGGCATGGTAGGCGGCCCTTGTGATGAAACTTGTCCCTGAGACATCAGCTGTGATCGACCAGGGCCTTGCATGTATGCCTGACCCATTCCCGTCCCAACCATCTGTTGTTGCGGTTGTTGTTGCATTTGCGGCATTTGTTGCTGCTGTTGTAGCTGCTGCATTTGCTGCTGCTGTTGTTGTAGCTGCGACATTTGCTGTTGTTGCTGCTGCATCGGCATAAGGGGTTGCTGCTGCATTTGCCCAAGGGGTTGTTGTTGCTGCTGCTGTGATTGCTGAAGCTGTTGCAGCTGTTGTTGCTGTAATTGCTGATGTTGTTGTTGTTGCAATTGCTGCTGTTGTTGCTGGTTCGGTATCTGGGGCTTAAATACAACCATATCCTGTAATCACACAACATTGTATCCATAAGATTAACAATAAAATTTAAAATAGTTATCTTATTTTTTTTTCTTTTCCTGCAAGCAAGATCTATTACTCCATTAAAAGAAAGAAATACATCCCGTAAACAAACAACAAAAACCAACCTCCCAATATAGAAAAATGCACATACCAACTTATCCCAATATAGGAATCTCTCTCCGGGGGTTAACAGAACACCCTTGAGGAGCAAACTGACATTTCTCTAGGATGATGAACAAATGATCAAAGTGCATTGAAAGAACAAATTATGAACGATTTAGGGCACAAACTATCCATTGTTAAACCCCAAGCTTTCAAGCGATTCACTTTGTACAACCTATTTTACAAACCAGCCAGGTGATGAAAGCAAATCTCCGAATAGCCTGCTTAAACTAAAAATTTGAAACCATCCCCTCCTGATCAAGCATCCTGATTAACAGGAGGGGATGGTTTCAATCATTCTAAAACTGCATAATGGAAGACCCTTCGGATATCAAGTCAGCATTTTCAAACATATACACCACTCTTTTAACATTTCTTAAACCCAACCTTTTCCAAACCATAGCTTTAGCAAATGTTACATCCCTAAAATGCTGCACACAGAGAAAGATGGGATCACCCAAACAGCATGCCAATGCTAACATTTTGACCATTTGTCAAGCCCCGGTTTCCAGCACATCACCCCCTCTGGATCTGCACAACCTTACTGCCTTAACCATTGCAGTTCAACAAAATGCAAATTTTGTTCCGGCAAAACCCCCTTTATTTGAGCAGACACAGAGAAGAAATGCACCAAAGAGGAGTCAACAAACTGATCCACTCTCTGGCTCTCACGTTAGAAAATTGCTACCTAACTAAATATGCCCAGAGCTTTTCCATGCCTGCCTCATTTCTCCATCATACTACATAAATTTTATCTTTTTTACCCCGATTCATTCAGATTTACTAAACAAAAGATAAAATGTGGAATTCTTACCCCAGGGAAAAGCATTCCAATCAAGCGGCATGCTTTGTCAGAAACAGAGAGCAGCAGTGTCTGTGATGGCAACTGTATGACTGCACACTGAGATTATGAAAAGGAAAAAAGAAAAAAATCAGGAATTCTGAGCAAGCCCCAAAGTCCTTAATTTTGGTATGACAAAAATATCTGAATCTTTAAAAACTCATAATAAAGCCCTTTGGCAGTCGTCCTCAACCTCAACCTTCTAAGCAAGGGAATGTTGCAGTTTCTGGAAAAGTGGAAGATACATTGAATTTCTAGTCATTCAAACGAAATGCATACCTAAAACATACATGTGAAACCATATATTTAATTATTCATTCATACAGGTAAAAAATCATTCCAGAAGATCCATCTGTCCCATCAACCTTTGACCTACCTATCAGGTATTGTCGGTTCTGCCATTACTATACAACTGTATTTGGGAAGGGCTTTACTATTATCCATATTATGATATCTATAACATTACAGACACTCGACTTAAGTAGTAACAATAAAAGTCAACTCAAGCTCTTGAACACTTACGAGCTTCTTTTCTTGTAGCTGCCCAAGAAATCCATGCTGATTCATTGCCCGAAACACCAAAAAATCTGCTTTTCCCACATATTGCCTGGTAAAAATCAAGGAAATAAATCACTAAAACAAATATTTAAGCTAAAAAGGAAATGTGATTATTCTCCAAAATAAGAAGATTCAAAGATCCTAAAGCATATCCTCAAATGGAAATTACTTGTTATTCATGTGATCCTGGGATATGAGTCGAACTATTTGCATAGTTGTGGGCCAATTCGCAGCAAGCCTGAAAAAAGTTGGGGAAAAGTAAAAAACACATATGCTGGAGTGGACTTTTAGAGCATAAAAGGGATTATCTAGTGACGAACTTATTAAGTTTTCGAAGAATAAATAAAATTATAAAGCACTAGGAACCTGAAAGACTTACGTTTCAGAAGCTGAGGCACTCCTATATCCCTGTCAGAGTAGTAAAAAAAATAATGAGAGGAAGAAATAGAAAATAATCTAAGCATATTTACTGCACATACGAGAAGCAATTGCAACAATGCAGAGCATACTTCAAATCAAAATGAAGAGAAATAGAAAGACATTCTCGCAGTGGTGAATGAGGAGCATTTAATTTGAAAACGGTCACGTCAATATGTAAGCTGGGAGTCTGAAACGCATACCTCTAATCTGGTAATGAAAACCGGCTGTCCTTGTCTCTGCCCTGATAAGTTTCCCTGCACCATTCAAGAATAACACAGATTACAAACAAACATTAAATATATGAAATTATAGTAATTTCAAATCTAATATACTATTACTTCTGTTTCAGAACGCCATGTCATTTTTGGCTGATTTTTTAAGGTGTCAAATTTTCTGTCATTTTATAAAATTAAGAGAACATTTATTATTCTTGTTCCAACATTACCCTTGTATCTCTTCACCACCAAAACCATGCATTTCTTCTTTCCATAAATAACCAAAAAATAGCTTCCATGCTCGTCTACGAAATGTTGAAAAGGATGAGAAATAATAAAAAAAATCCTACACTATGCGTCAGTATATACTCTGCAGATTCATAGTGTCATCTTCTCTCGTGATTATATTGGCAGAATTCATAGTGTCATCTTCTGTCATCTTCGCTCGTGATTATATTGGCAGAAATTGCAAAAGAGCAAGAACAGTGAGTCAATGGACATCTGATCATTACTGCCAGTAGAGCACTTCAGTCGGTAAGTTTTAAAGCCGATATGGATGGTTTTACATTTTCACGAGTCATATCAGGAGGTCAAATCATCTAGTAGTCTAACATGGTCACTTAGTAACTGATATGCTTTCTAAAGTTATGCACACTCCAATGAGTGCAATACACGTCGGGAAAAAACCCGACTCATTAAAGAAGATCAGTAACCTACCAGATAATGGGTTGCATGTGTTGAATCTTTTTGCCGGCGTATTTGCACTCATTGGAGTGTGTACCTTGTATGATGTGTATAAGTTACCAAGCTACCATAGTAAAACTATACCAATACATAGGATGATTTGCACGGTTGGTTTGAAGGAAAATATTCGTTTACTTTTTTTTCCTTTTAGGTGGTACCAATTCTGTAAGCGAAAAACTAGACCAAGCCTCATTTACACTTTTCAGTTCTGAGACTATTTTTTTTTTTAATTGGACTCCAATTCAAATACATCCCTAATCAGTCCATGAGTTTCAACATCAGCAACCAACAATTATTATATGCTATAAAGCTGAGAATAATAAGTTTCTTAAACTGCAAGCAAATTTCAATATTTTAAACTGATTAGCAATCTACCTCCCAGACTTTTACGTATTTTGACTGTGCCGTTTGCATCGTACTTCCTGTTTGCTGCGAGAGAGACATATTAGCTGCGGTATTATTGTTCACACCAAGAGGCTGCATTCCGGCTTGATTTTGTTGAGACATTCCTGGGGTAGGCATCATTGAACCAGTACCAGAAGGAGGCATGGGTGCACCAATGCCACTCATCATATTTTGATTCATACCCATTCCAGTTTGTACCATTTGTGTACCACTGAGGTTTGCTTGGCTCATACTAGGAACTGTTTGACCCATGCTTACACCGCCTTGGAGATTGCTCAATGGCCGTGACATGCTTATGTTTGAAGTCCCAGATATATGTGAAGTTGTTGAAGCAAATGATGCGGGAGTTGAATTCTGCGCAACCGGCACATTTCCAGCTAATGGCACTGAACCAGCCACTGATGCAACACCAGATTGCCCAGATGATAATAGTGTTTGAGCAGCAGGGGCCGAAGATGTCATCCCACTTGATATCATGTTGGAGAGCATAGGTGTCCCACCCATTGGTGGAAGTCCTACAGAAGTTCCTCCAGCAAGTGCTTGGGCAACATCATTCAGAATACTCACATTAGCTGCTGCGCTGCCACCAACTGGACGTAGTGGTTGACTCATACCACTAACCACAGGTTTCATCTCTGGAACAGTTTCATTATTCGATACCATGTCTTGAGATGCAGAAATAGGTGACGAAGTCTGCAAACCAGGGATGGCTTGTGAAGCTGCTCGAAGAACTGATGGGATATGCGGAAATGTAGGCCCCCCTATAGGTCCCACTGTTGTGGGCTCCTGAATACACGTACACATAAGCAGGTGATCAGGTATCTACTGCAATCATTACATGCAAAATTCATTACAATAACTACAATTTTTCGATCAAAACTCAAAAGTACCAAACTAGGTTAAAAAGAGAGGAGTTCCAAGTCTTTCTATTTTCACAGTCGCAGATGGAATAGTTCCAACAGAAACTGGTTGCCGATTCATGACGGGTCCTTGAGGAAAAATATTAGATTATCAATATTCCATCGGAAATGTAAATAGATTTTTTCATGTCGACATTTTCCAGCCATCCACGCGTTTCAAATATATTACACTCAAGATGCTTTAGCTCGTAATATATGTGAGGCAATATATAAATAAATGATAAGTACACACATCAACAGTGTAAGCATTTTAACAATGACAATAATAAGAGAATAATTATGACAATAATAGTTATCATGGTACCAAACAATTCTATTAAACTAGATTTATAAAATGGTTGAATCAAATAATAACTTACACAAGTCGAAAGATCACCAAGTTTGCAGCACAAAGGAGATGGTATTCTGAGTCAATGTCTTTAAAGACATTGAAATTCGAAGGATACAACCACATCATGTTCTAGACAAACATAAATGCAGCCCACTACCAAATAAAGTTAATCAGTAAGGCAGTCGGGAGGTATCATCTAGTTTCCACCCTATGCCAGAATAGTTCCACGGTCATGGAGAGGTGGATGAAGACAATCAAACTGAGAATCTCCTATGGATATATGCCTATATTCACATGCATATGCAGGTTACAGGTATAGAAGTAAAAGCATATTCATGTCTATGAAGATGGGGCAAATTAATAAGGGACGAAACCAGAGAAAATTGAGAGCAAACACATCATTAATTGGATTGACAAAATACTTTATATCTTCTGCTGACGCATTTTATCCAAGAAACTACAATTGTGAGAAATGCAAACGCAAGAAACTTGCTAATTTAAAGATTCACAGGATCTTCACTATCACTCATACACAATTATTTGCATCACTCGCGTATGGTTTATTGTAGAGGATGATGTTAAACTCGCTGATCCAACCTTATAAATCAGGAAAATAACAATTAAAAGGCATACATAAAAGTATCTGCGCCTAAGAAAAATATCTAGAAAAATCATTCTCTTTTGAAGAAAGAACATCCTTGAAGCAGACTAGTATTACCTATTCACCTACACGACAACCAAAAGAAGTTGAACGATATTACGCGCTGCAATCTCACTGGTTTTGTGACTTTTTTGGGAAGAAAAAGAATAGAAAAACAAGAAAGAGGATGAGGCATCCTCAAGAAAGTAAAATAAAAACAACATCAATGCAGCGTTTTGTATATCCATCAAAGCCATGTCCCCAAAGGCTCCGGATGCTATTGCCCAAAGAGATGGAAAAAAAAATTCTACCACAAAGTGACTCGGGAGACATAACTGATTTTTAAAAATCCTCATATTCAGGCGTGCTGGAAACTATTACCAGTACAAGTAATTCCCAAAGTCAGAAATAATGCAAACGCAGATTCTCCATGCATTCAAGTGCGACAGACAAGCAGTTGGAATCTTACAAGACAACTAAACACATGGCCTTATCTTCTATACTTGCATCAACCTGCAACTAAGTTAGAAATTATATCCCAATCCACCTTTTACTATTACAGATTTAATACACCAATGATTGATGAAAATAGGAAAAAGCGATGTTTAAACCACAAAAATAATGGCCAAAAAGAATTTGCATAACTCTCTCCAACCTTTTCTTCTGTGCACGGAACTGTTATGAAGAACAAGGAAAAGAAGAGTGTTTCAATAGAAATAAGAAGGGGGTGAAAAGACCTGATGGAATGGGAGCTGAAGGAGGCCCAGACACAGAAGTAACAGAAGATGCATCTACTTTGACGGGGCTTTGAGTTGATGATAAGTTTGTTATTCCAGAACGACTTAAAGCAGCACGTGACTCTATAAAAATTTCAGATATTAAAACTAGAAAATGAGGATTCTTTGCGGTATCAACAGGAAGATCAGCTGCTCGAGGATTTCGCTTTCCCTGTAGTATAAAACAATTTCAGAAATACCCTTTTAGATTATTGAATAGAAACGAAGACAAAGAAACATGATAACATAAATATAGAACTGAAAATGAAATTTTGATCCACATACAAAATAGACAAAGCAATAACTCTTCCTTCAGATGTATAAACTTGATAATACCAAACCAAATAGGAAACACAATGGTTCTTTTTTCATCCAAAAACCCAACTTAAGGGCAACTCTAAGATGTTTTTCATTTGTTGGAATGAGATATTTTGGTGCTCTTTCTTTCTTTCTTGAGATCAACGCCTCAAGTAGTTAGTTAAAGTTTTAGGTTTATGGTAGTCTAAGCAATAAGTTCTATGTATTTTTTTTTAAAATTAGACGATAATATTTTTACTCACAAATCACTGCTACAGGATTATGACATATAACAGCCGGTCAAAAAAAATTGAACCAGTAACTGCCCAATGAATCCCTAGTTTGACAAGTTTGTCCAAAATTTCATCCTTAGAAAAGAGACGATATTTCAGGATTTATAACCACTACCAACATGAACCTAAGAAAATTATAAGTTCTATGAATAAAAAAAAGGCAGTCAGAGAGAAAACTTTATGGAATGAATAAGCAAACACAAATACTAAGCTGCAAGACATGCTCAACAACTTCAACATTCCAGCAAGAAAAGCAATAAGAAACAAAATTTTGAAATAGGACTTCCTCACGCATTATAGATTGCTTTTAGCTTTGGAAGCTGTTTTGGACAAATAACTGATAAGGAGACACCACACTGCAAGAATAATGATCCGCATAAATGCCACTATCAAATATGTTAAGAAAAGGAATAACAATGAGAAAGGACTAAAGCTTTCGTCAGCACCTGGCGAATGACTTTGCAACTGATTCAGCATCAGAAAGACGACTTTATGTTTGAGTTTCAACTCCATCGTTCTGCTCAGGGCTCTGCAGTTGTGACCGAAAAACTGGTGTAGGCAATGGGTGAGGATTACTTGCAGCAACAAGAATACAATGTCTTTGACCATCAACATTTTGTTGAGCCAGGTTTCCTTTCCGAGAAAACATCTGCTTAATACACCAGAAAAACTATATTAATATCCAAGGAGTCGAGCATTACACTGAATAAAGAATAGCCATGTAATGTAAAAAATGCCAAAATATACAGCAATGAAAGGAAAAGAACTATCCCTTGATTATATGTTGTTCCTTTCATTTTCAAAATTAGATTTAACACTGTATTACAAAATGAACCAAAACTTTTTAGTACTTTAATCACATGTTAAGATGACAAAGTTTCTTCCTTTGACAAATTAAGGACCACTCCTCACATAAAGCAATCGAACGCAACAAAAAGCGTAAATCCTTTTAGGAAGCCTTACAAATAATTGGAGAATTCTGGATGGTTTTTGGTTTTCTATGTCAAATTCTGGATAGAAAAGCCCATGGGAACTAGTTGGTATAACAATAACTTAGTTTGGACCATCAATTTTGTCAACTTACAAAAAGGGGAAGCAAGATTCATGTCACAAGTTGAAGCATAACCCCACATATGAATAAGTATAAGTTCAATACAAATGTTACAAGAATGGGAAAAGAACAAACGAGTATCTTATCCACACCAAAAAGGATGTAAAAGGGAAAACAACAAATTATTAGAGTTCCTACAATAAGGTGCTAAGTCCCCTCAACTTCTTTAGAACCGAACGGTCCATTTATAGAAAAGATAACTCATGCAAAGAGTTTAAGTAATCTATATGAATAGTTCAGTTCAACATTGTCCAGCACTAATACATGTCCTTCAACAAGAGGAAACAAAAAATAATAATTAAAAAAAAAGGAGAGAGATAGGTGAAAAAATGAGAAAAGATTCAGAAGGAACCAAATGAACCTTACATTAACAATCACCTTTAACAAATAATACAAGTTTCTGTTCTGTATAAAAGCATAAATTTCTCACTGTATAACATGTACCAATCTAGAACTTTTGGAATAGAGATGAAAAATGCAAACAAATAAAGAAGGTTGCATCTCTTAGTGACAAGTGTATTTATTTGTTTCTTGGAGTCAAAAGATAAATGATTCCATTATGCAGAAAGAACCAAGCGGTTCAAAAAATATTAACCCCGTGTTCTAAGAATATAACAAACACTTCTGACCATTAAAGCTTCAGCGAGCCCTTCAGCAATTGCAGCTTCACTGAAACCACCACCACCAAAGTGCATGCCTGAAAGCCACTCTAGAAATACTTCAAGGTTTCTTGTCCAACCACTCCGTTGCACCATACTAGCTGCAGAGTAAAAGGTAAAATTTACTGGAAAACAGATGAAAAAACACATAAATGGGTAACAACTCGGTGAAAATATTCACTGAAACAAATAAGGATTATAGGTGCGGGATAACAAGCTTGAGATTTTTTCCCCTAGCATTTGAGCAAACTATACAGCTACAAGAAGCTCGTGGAAAAATGAGGAAGTACATACGACTATAAGAACCCGGAGTATGGAACATGATCAGAGAGAACTCGACGCCAGAAGCAGATCCCTTCTGCAAATTTCAATTGATGAAGTAGTAGTAATCAGCAGTCTAGCTATCCCAGTTTAATTAAAATTTTCTAAGCTATCCAGTAAATTCGTAGAAGTGCTTAAAAAGCCACAAGAACTTCGAAAGCCAAGCTTTACACAAGAATGATTAGAATACTGCACAACATAGTTATAAGTATGCTCGTCTAAAAACAACTTTACAATGAGCGTGAATATAAGATTAATTAAAGAAAGTAACTTAACAATGATATCTCTTCCAGAATAATATGAGGACCACAAGAAAGACAAAATGCTGACTTGGGTTTCATGGCATCAAGTTTAGAGGAAGAAAAAGTAAAAGTAGTCAGCAAAGACAATAATAGAAGTCATTTGTTCGTACCTGCCCCGTTGAGTCATTCCCATAGAAATTCCTATACAAATTTAGAAATGAATGCAGAAAATGCAGAAATGCAAAACAAAATGCAGAAATGCATAACAAAATGCAGAAAATGAATGCAGAAATGCATAACAAGATGCAGAAAAAGAGATCACAAATCCGAAACCAAAATCACATCTATTATTCATCTCTTTCACTGCCCAAATCACATATTCACTTGGTAAAGAAGGAGAGGGGTGGGGGCGGGGGCTGGGTGGTTGCACCGGGAGAGAGGAAGAAGGAGAGGGGTAGCGGGAGGTGGGTGGGGGTAGGGATGCATTAGGGTAAGAAGGGATGGGGTGGTAAAATACCATAATTACCCTTATACGTTTTTACTTTGACTCAAACGTTTTTCCAAAATTTATGTTGACTGTGACTTTTTGGACGGAAGGACTTAGCACACCGAATGTAAATTGCTTGAGGATTCTAAATTCCAGATTTAATCTTTAGGGACTTTGCGTGCAATCTGTAAATGGTTTAGGGACTATTTACGCCAATTTGCCAAAATATACATGATTCCCTTAAAAGTGCACCACTAATGCTGAATGAAAGAAGCATGGTGATGTGCAAATAAATCAAAATAGTTGTTGGGTCTGCCTTCTCTTATGCCTTTTGGCTTTGATTTGAGGGCATGGTTGTGTAGCAAACGCGACGGCATAGGGGACCATTGTTACATGGGTATTAGGTTAGGTTAGTCTCCAATAGATAACGTCTCCTCCACTTAAAAAGCCCTTGATAAATGGGTGGACAATACACACAAGCATCTGAATAAAGAACCACGAGGACACAACAAAACAAGAGCAGAGCAGAGGTGTTAAAAGGTGTTATGCATCACCTAATCAAAATCCAGGTCTTCGAATCAACTTGACTAACTGTAACTAAACATGTTTTAAAAGAACTAGCACTTCAAAGCGACCTCCTTGAAGCTAGTAATAGTACTTGGAAACATTACCAGTGTATCCTATGCAGCTATATCTTGAAATTCTTCAGACCAAATCAACTACTAGCACTGGAGGAAAAACAAGTGAGAAAAATACTCATATAAAGGCTTCTTTGTTCCCTTACAGTGATAGTTCTAAAATGGAACAAAAAGTTTTCAGAATGCAAAAACTATACTCCCCAAAGAGTCGCGTCTTACAGATATCGTTCATGCAAATTGATGCCAGAAAACAGTATAACATGATTTCTTCAGGTTATTAATAGTTTTAGAAGTGGAAAAGCAAATGGAGGAAATAAAGCAGAAAAGCTTGTTCAAAACAAGGTGGCCGATTCTCATACCAAGGTTGACTGAAATCAGCAGTGGCAAGGCAAAATATATGAACCAGAAAGACTTCCCTGATGTACTAATAATATTGAGGATGAGAGGCAGATTACTCTTTCTGTTCCGTCCTTGGAAGTCCTAATACTGAGTGTCAAACCAATTGAAATGGATAGAAGCTCATTTATGATGATAATTGAAGACAGAAAAACTTCATAGATATTCATCGAACACTGCATTGCCGCTCAACATGAACCAGAGGCAGTCCTTCAATACGCTTGCCAAAGACTGCAGAAAAGAAATGGAAACAAAAAGATTCAGGCATGGTTTCCATAAAATACTAATATTCTCAAGAGAATTCAGAGATAAGAGAGTAGAGCTGTCGAAATCGCGACAAGTTTCCTCAAGTGACTTGAGAGTAACTGAAAAAACTAAGGATACAAAGCTTCAACCAAGAAATATGTCCAACCAGTTACATTAAGGGACAAGCCATCAACGCTCGGCGAATTAGGACGACAAATAAAAAAGTAACAGGGAGTAATACTAAATCGATTCAGCAGAAGTGAGAGTCGGTCTCCAATAACCTCTGAGGGATTATCAAATGCACAGATCCAGTAGTTAGGCAGAAACACTTGAACAAGATACAAATGTACCACAAGTTAACTGAAAGAAAGTTTGTAGAAGATGCTCAAGGGAACCACAAGATAAATATAATCCGAACTTTGTGGAAACAACAAAGGGGAAATAGATCAACCCAAGACTTGCAGAAGACACCAGGAAGCAAACACAGTATCTGAATTTCTTCTTCACCACGAACTGCAAAACACAGTAAAACATATATGACGAATGGAAAAAAGAACTGAAGACCAACAATGCTTCTGAGAATAACATTCGCAAATGAGAGAAATAGAGAACTAAAACAAAATCACCAATCAGAATTGACTCCCTAGAATCTTATGGGCGTCACAAGGCAGCAACACTTCAGAAAACTGCTCTCCCCATAATGCTAACCCATTGGAAAAAAAACAAAACCAGGGGAACCAGACAGATATACAGAACTTTCTTAAGCTTTTGATATGACATAGAAAGGGTGGTAGGGTTTGTAGATAACAAACCAAAGTAGGAACGATAGAACATAACGAACCTCTTCTCGAGCAAAAACAAGCTGCAAAAACAGTTAGAGCTGTCTGGGGAAAAATGTCTGGGATGAGAGAGAGAGAGAGAGAGAGAGGTGATGCTATGAAAAATTTAGGCACAAAAGAAGGAACGTCAGCAGAAAATCACTATAATCATGCCTTATAGATGTATCTCTGCTACAATGACAGAAGAACCAAGTAAAAATAACAGATCCAAACTAGGATTTACCAAGCAGAACAGGTAAAGAACCCAAGGAAAAAGCAGCAGAATACACAAAAAAGGCACAAAATTGGCTAAAATATTTATAAAAAAAACAGATAAGTCTTGTATTTCTTCTCCAAGAATGCCTCTTAAATATACCAGTAAAGTTAAAACTTCTTAATGTACCAAGATCAAGTGAAAACACGTACAAATTATGCCTTATGAAATCACAAATCAGCTAATAAACACAGATCCGAAAAACCTACCATAAGGAACCCACGAAAGAAGAGCAGTATATAGTTGATAGAAACAAAAAAACCGATCAAAAGTCACAAAGCACAGGTAAGAGATACAATCCAGATCCGTGCAAGCATAGTATGCCATGAACATGTTCTAAAGCAAAAATCCACTTGAAACGAACAGCCCCCTTTTAGCTAGTATCGTTACTCAGCAAGGATGACACATGAAAAAGATGAAGAGGCGTGAGCATTGTACCAAAACAGCTTCCTTAATGTTCTTCAGATAGGAGAAAAATAATATAGAAAGGCTTCTCTAAAACATTAACCAACCCCAGCTGCCAACCCCAGTTGATATTGTTACATGCCAAAATTGATTTAAGAGCACTGTATAACAAATGGAAAAATAGGTGGCTTCTTTATACGAACAACAGATTCTTAGATGATTATAGTCCGACAAAAATCGCCAGTCAGAAGCAGCACATAACTGCAAGTGTCTACAAATAGAAAGACAAAACATAATCTGTAAATTGCCAGAAAAAAACAAACTTCATCTAGGAATGACATTAAAGAAAAGTGGAAGATAACAAACGCAAGGGAGGTGTTGCAGATGACACCCAATTTTGCTATCCTTTGAAATTCCTAATTCCTCGTGCCAAACCCAACTGCCAAAACAGGGATGAAATCAGTTGAATAATAGAAATAGAACCACGTCTAACAACAGGAAATCAAGAACACACATAATGTTGTAGGATATGAACACTGAATTTAAACCCGAAGAAGTCCTTCAATATGTTCCGCCGAATTGACTGCACAAAACTAATAGAATTCATGGCTACCTTAGGATACAAATATTTTCAAAAAGGGTTGGACGTAAGAAAACAGGCAAAACCAACGAGATCAAGGACGACGACAGAATTGCAGTAATAAACAGTGCCTTTAGTCATTACTTAGGAGTAGGGTGACACATGAAAAACGCAAGGAGACGTTAGAATTGTACACAGATTTCATAAAATTCTTAGAAGTAATTTAGAAAGGCTTCTATCAACAATACTCTCTCTGAAGAATCAACTCATGGAAAAGTCGTTGGATCCGTGCCAAAATTGATTCCACAGCACTGAATAACAAATGGAAAATAAGGGGGCATGAAATTAATAGAACATACAAGGGTTCTTATACATTTTGAGAATATGCCGAATTATCTGCAAATAAAAAGGCAAACATAAATGTCTGCAAATTGCTAGAATACTGACTTCATCTACTACTAATGACGAATTATCTGCAAATAAAAAGGCAAACATAAAAATGTCTGCAAATTGCTAGAATACTGACTTCATCTACTACTAATGACATTGGGGAAGGGTGGAAAACAAACGCAGAAGCACATAGGACATGAAGACCGAACTAATAATCTTGATGAACCCGAGAAAGCACTTCAATACGCTTGCCAAATACTGCACAAAAGAAATGGAAACAAAAATATCCATGGTTTCCTTAAAGTATTAATATTCTTGAGAGAAGTATCAGAGATAAGATTTAAGAACCATTGAAATCTAGACAAACTTCTTCAACTGACACCACAGAGAACTAACTGCAAAAAAAAAAAAAAAAACAAAGCACATGAAACTTCAACCAAGAAAATGTAACAGGGAGTAATATAAATCTATCAAGCAGAATTCAGAGTATGTCGCCAAAAACCTCGAGAGATCATG
>JAOWBF010000015.1:7373110-7391145 GCA_028566175.1 Vinca major
GTTTATTTTAAAATGATTGTTCATTTTCTTAGAATGAATGTATTTTCTCTCAAAATTATCATAACTAACATTAAATATTTAAGAAAGTCAAAATTTACTAACATATGAATTCTACTACTCTTTAAGAAAGTCAAATTTCATTAATTAATGGATACTAAGATAACTTTTTCATGGTCACACTACTCTTCTTCTTTTTTTTTCTACGCTAGTCAGATGTGTTTATTTAATTTGAGACGGAAGAAGTATTTTACATAAAAACGTATATTATTTATCTCTCATTCTATTCAAATTTGAATGTACAATTTTCATTTTTTGATTTCCAAGATTGAATGTCTCATTTCTAAAATAGAAAAATATTATTTGAACTTACAATAGTAGTATCATTTAGTTATGAAATTTTCGCTAAAAAATACTTATATTTAATAAAATAATATAATTTTATAATTTTCTCATACTATTTTGAAATATGATTCATCACATTAAATTTTGTAAACTAGCCGGTTTTTCTCCATTTGGATAGATGCGTCTGAGAAGGAAGTGTATGTTTTTTTTCTCTCTTTGTGAGAAGTAGTGTTTTCTTTTTCGTTTTATAATGCATACATTCACATATTTATATAGTTACACTCCGCTTGTTGCATGGGTTGTGATCTATATATATATGTTAAATATCGGTATTGTATTTTGCATAACTCTTAATGAAATAAGAGATTATCTTCGCATGAAAGAAAAATATTATATTTTAGAATATTCTTATCTAATATACAATTTTAATCATGATTTTGCAAAAGGTTAGAACTCCATAGGAAAAAATACTCTTTTTTTTTGTATAAGCGGATGTCTAAGATTGTTGATATAACGATATTTTTCGCAAAAAAAAAAAAAACCTCTTAAAATCAGGAAAAAGGAGATCAATTGAAACTCCTCAAAGAAAATATTATGAATAAAAAATTGCATTTCTACGTGGTTAGAAATTCAGAAGTCCAAGACCATGTTTGATCATCCACTATATATATTTACATACTGATTGTTGTTTAGAAGTTGTAAAATTATTGAACAAAAAGAATTTAAAAAAGTAAAAAAAAAAAAAAAAAAAAAACGCATATGAGAAACCCAAATGATAAACACATTTGATCATCTAGTATGTATGTTTATATATTGATTGTGAGTTGAAGGGAAGTATAAGAAACTCCATTAATGCTGGATGACTTTCTAATTTCTTATAAATTTATTTAATATCATACATTTTATTTGTTTTAGACCATTCAACTTCCTATATATTTTTCACAGCAATGAACTCTGAATGAGAGCTCATTGTGCCGGCTATAAGCATTAGTAGAAGTACATAAATAGTGTTATTTTTGTAGAAGAGCTATAGTTTTAACCATTTTGCTTTTTATATAGAATGTGTATCTAAAGTACATTGTTAAAGACTAATTATTACTTATTTAATTATAAACTTTAAGATTTATCTATTTAGTATCTCAAATAAATTCTATAACAACATGTTTAATACGCTGGAATAAAATCTCTCTCCAGAAAAAAATCGCTTTTAATCTAGAATGAGCTCGGAATCATCTTTCAATTCTAGTGTCTGGAAGGTAAAGGTAGAATGAAACGTTAATTCCTTTTTTATGTTTGGTGAATCTATTTTCCAAAGTCGGAATGAAATGAAATTAAATATAATATGACATAAATGCCCTAGCATTATATAATGACGACAAGTTTTAAATAGATATATCATTCGCAAAAATCTTACTTGAGTAGCATTTGCATTATTATCAAACATACGTAAAAAAATATATATCTTAAATATAAAAATATAATTTATATTAATAGATTAACATTATCATAAAAATAATTTTAATATGAATCAGATTCATATTATTATAAAATTTATCACTTTGTGATAAAAAAAATTTATCACATTATTATAAAGTTATATCTCTATATTATGTAGTGATATGAATAGTCGTGAATTACAATATTCAATAAAACTAGACCAGAACAAATAGGTGACAATGGAACATTAAATCTGAAACCTACTCATCAAAAGATAAAAGATGTATATTTTGTCAACCATGTTGTTATACGTAAACAGTAATAGCAAATTTACTTTTTAATCTCATCTATCCTATACAATAAAGGTGATACTCACGCGCCAAGGATTCACCTCTCAATCCGATAAAAATTGTGAAAGATGTTAATTAAGGTAATTCAACGATTTGACTGATGAAATTTTTTTTTTTAATTCACTAGGTACGTCCTCTTACACAATTTGTCATCCTAAACCAACTGGGCTAGCCTGTAGATGAGGATGAGGTATGCAAGCCTTTGAGGGGATAGGTATCCAATCTGACATCTTTAACTTGATCAAAGAAAATCATTATTTACTTTGTTTATACAAAATTAAATATTGGATATTAATTTGACAAAAAGATTTTAGAAGAGGATTTCACCGAAAATAAATTATTACTTTTAGAATTTCAATTATCAACAATTTTTGCACGTGTAGAACAAATCACCTTATTAATTTGTTTTAATGTAAATGGGATTTTGGCTTGGTTGATTTGCGTGTGGCTGGGCTGTGAAGCTGGCTAGTCGGTATGGTATACTGACAATACATCACACACAATCAAACATCAACCATGAAATTGCAATTTGTATTTTGTCTTCTAAAAATAGTATTATTAAATTAAATCTGAATAGCTCCTAGAAAAATATGAATAGAATGAAAATGTTTATTTAATATTGGATCATTTTAACGTGTGATTTGAGAGGCACGTGTTAATTCAGATAAAATAATTATATATATGACAATTTAAATATATCAAATCAAAAATCATATTAGAAATAGAGAGATTAGGAGAGTACGAAATTTAAACTATTATCTACAGAAATTTAATACATACTAAATGTGCTCTTATGACACATAATAGAAAATTCATAATTATCTATAGCTAATTAAAATATTACCTTATTAAGTTAGTATTTGGATAATATCTTAGAATTTTACGTCATCTAAAATCCACAAAATTTCCTAAAACAGGATAAGAAATTGTCATAATGGTTATTCAAGTTTTGGCATAGGTCGAGACTTGAGAGTTGCATTGAATCTCCTATCCTACTCACTTTCTTAATTTTAATTATAGTCTTTATAGTTATTTATTTTAAGATATATAAATAAATTTTTATATATTAAAAATGTCACATGAAGTGTTATAAAAAGTATTTTAGAGAATCTAAACCGTCAAGAAGTGAGTACGTTAAAGTTATGAGATTCAGATAGTATAATGTGACTTTTTTTGGTTTTTTTTTTATTATTGAGAATTTTAAATCTTCTAATACATCTTCTAATACACTCTCTATTATATTATTGATATTAATCCACTTATAATATCGTCATTAAATTAATAAAAAAAATTAAGGACTTTCAATCATAAATGTTACGTCAATCATAGCGTATTGTAATTATTAAAATATACATAAAATGAAAAGATAGATACATTGCGTACTTCAAATGAACAATTACTTCATAGAAATTCATGGCTATGACTGAAGTGAACTACTTTTCCTTTTCTCTTCCCCTCAAATAATACACTGAGTCCCAATACTACTAGGGGTGTTCATGATTTGGTTTGATTCAGTTTTATACATTTTTCAAACCAAATCGAAATATTCGATTTGAAAATTTTGAAATCAATTTTAACTATTCAAAAATTCAAATTGGTAAATTTAGTTTGTATAAGTTTGGTTTGGTTATTCTATTTTTGTGAGATACAAAATATATTGACTGTTAACTAAAAATAAAACAAAAAATTATTTATATAATTACTTTGCTGTTAAAAATATAGATAAACATATCTATTATTTTCACAAATTAAGCACAATAAAAAAACAAATTAATGAAGGATGAATTCTTGATATTGATTTTTGAACTTCAAACAAATTATAGTGAGTTATACTAGAAGAAAAAAAATTACACAATTATTAGTTCAAAATAAGATAAAAGTTTAAAGTGAATCTAAAATGACATACCAACTTATGGATCTTCAATATCTTGCTTTATCACTTGAAGAACTTGCTTGTTATAAATAAAAAATTAAATATATTTTATTGCTAAAAAGTCATTTAATATATATATATATATATATATTCGTTTTGGTTTGGATTATTAAAAAATTTAAACCAAATCAAAAATTCAATTTTAATTTAGTCCAAGCTGAAACAAATCAAATGCAATACTCAAACCAAAAAATCAATTTGAATTGGTCAGTTTCAATTTTTCATGAACACCTCTACGTACAAGCAACGAATTCTCAAAGAGTGCGCGCTGTGGATAGGTTTGCAAATACGGGCACTAGACATTTTCAGCAAGAGAGCTCGATTTGAACACCTGATGCCTAAATTCTTGAATATAGAAATTGTATAGCATGTTTGTTTCGTCTTCGTAGAGGGATTTTTGTTAGATTTTAAGGTGATAGTGATCTGTTAATATCTTTTGAAAAGTCTTTTGGCCTATGATAACCTTAAAATAATTGAATAAAACACTAGGGAAAAAAATATAATTTCACTTAAAATGTGTCACGCATGGCTAGAAAGTGTCAACTTCCTTGAAAGCCTTGCCTAATAAAGTAGTACATCTCATTAGCAAAAGGAGAAAATGAACAAGAATCTTCTTTGCATGTAGTTGGGTATTTACTTTTCGTACTAGGATGGGAAAGAAATACGTGACAATTTTGATCAATTTTCCTTTCTTTTTTTTGGAAAATTTGTGTTTATTTTTATTGAAAATATGGATTTGAGAGATTGACTTTTTAAAAAGATTGTGTGTTTTTTTAGTAAGGTATTACCGCTCTAAGTTTACCATAAGCAGCCGATCTACATGGAATAGTTTTGTTTATTTAAAGATTTCATTTCTTTAGTGTATTTGAATTGAGAGTTTCGTCAATAATAAAAAAAAACTAATTATTTATAATAAAATAGATGAAACCCAAAGTAAAAAAATTGTATTGAAAAATGTATTAGAAAATCTGTATAAATGCACATTCGAAAAATTATGATCTCAAAGTTGACTTTTTTTATTAATGAAAAAACTTTTTTTTTTTTTAAATTCCAAGTAGAATAGTGATTAGGTTGTGTAGTGGGAAGTCCGTAGTTCAAGACATTTTAGAAGTTATTAAAAATTTACAGAAATTTAAGTCAGCGCAGCAATTCGAAATGTCTACCAAACAAAAAGACACCTACCAGTACAAGTATTCTTGGCATAGAAGGAAACCACGAGCAGCAGAACAGTAGTTTATTTAAACTTTATATTTTTTTTAACAAGAAATGAATCAATTATTATTATAAGAATCTTCTCAACAATCCCATAAATCTTGTTGATAAATAAATGTAGAAAAAAAGAGAGGAAACTTTGATGGAATAGTAGTAGTATAAAACTAGTACTACTAATATTAATCAATCATTGGGAATGTCCTTTCGTCTTTCAATGTGATTTCTTCATAATTTCTTCGTATATTTCACTTTGTACAACCAAAGAAATTCCTACGTTATCTCTTGAAAAAGAGTTAAAATTCGTACTGGGTTTTTTGGGCTGTTTATAAATGTGAAACCTTTTTTGTCTGTATTGTTGTTGTTGTTGGTGGGATTTGGAAGAAAAGTGTGAAGATGATGATTAGTTATCCAGGTATTGCCAACCTGAAAACCAAGCAGGTATTAATTAATGTTATTTTGAGATTTAGACCATAAATCTTAGATTAGACCCAATACAGTCTTTTTTCTTTTTTTTTAGTAGTAAAGCACTTGTTCAATTTGATGCCAATGTTGTGTTTTTGTATTCTATTTTTGTACAAAAGATTGTGTTTTTATCAGACAGCTAGTGTTTGATTTCACTTTGGTGGTTGTTTTTTAGTTTCTTTGGAGTTTAGTAACTTTTTTCTAATAGTTTTGTAATGGTTGAGGATGTATTCATCTGAGTGATTTGAACATGCATACATAGGTTGTGTTTGAAGAAATTATGGTGGCCTCTGATTCCGGCACACTTGAGCAACTCAAAGAGTTGAGCTCAAAAAGAAGAGAAATTGAAGAGTCCATTAATGGAAGCAGCTCTGTTACTGAAGCTATTGCAAGGGAAATGTCTGGAGGCTTCACCTCACCTCACCAACAGGTGATTTATTGGTGGATACATAATGGGAAATTCTTGTTTAATTTGTAATTGCTCTTTTATGTATCCATTTGTTATAATTTTTTCTCGTAAAAAAGTAATTTAGTAGTGTTTATTAATTTATTAGAAAATGTGGTCACAAGTATGAAATGTATATTACTATTAACCTCGTAGAATTGAATGCATTGCAACTGATGTGCTTGATTGTTTTTGGATGGTATGTCTATAAAGGTACTATTTGGTTACCGAATTACCATATTTCTATAAGCTAAGCTGTTGAGATATCTAGAGGAGTAGTTTCTTTGTTTATCCATTCCATTGTGGTGGACCATTTACCTGTATGATAAACTACTCCTTGCTAATCTTCAATATAAAGCAGTTGAGAGGGGCGAGAATCTATAAAGGAGTTTTTGGGAAACTATTTGGGGCGGGGGGATTTGAAGAAAAAAGTGACTAAACGCCCCTTGCTTCCGTCTATGTTACTAGGACTCTTTGATACTACATATTTATTACCTCATCTAAGCTTTAGTTGTTGCAGTGGAAAATAATGCATTAGTTCATAAACTTTTAGTCCTTATTCTCATGTATGATAGGACATTCAGAAGTTGGAGCAGTATTTGCCTTTGCTTGAGAACTTGGTGTACCATGTCAATTTGGTTTCTGGTAATTCTCGGATAGCTCAATGGATATCAGACTTAAAGGTCACCTGGAGTAGCCCTCTTACGGCATCAGGTTTCTCCCCTTTCAAAGGGACAAAGTACTTTGAGATTCATGATTTGAATTTTGAGCATGGAATGGTCCTTTTCCTTTATGGTGCAATGCTTCGAGAACGGGCTCTAGAAATTTTACAAGCTGGTAAGTTTTTTAAATTTTTAAACTTATGCTTATTCCAAATATGTGTATTTAGAAGTGCTGCCTCATTATTCATTGTAGATCTGGTCCAATCTGCGACTCTTTTCAGAAAAGCTGCCGGAGTCTACCAACATCTATCTCAGCAAGCTCTTCCTCTTTTACAACCTAAACTAGCAAAAAGGCCACCAGAATATTTGGCTAGTGCATCTTTTGTAATGAGCCTTCTTTGCTTGGCAGAAGCCCAGGTTAGTGTTCATTCTTTAAGGTTGCTGCCTGAGAGTTATGTTTGTGTTGCCGATTAAGCACTGCTTCTTTTGTCCATTCTCGTCTTTTTTGCCATAACCGTTGGTATCCCTTGTCTTACTAGTGAGGACTGGATGTTTCTTCTCGAAATATTTGTAGGCTGTTACAGCGAGGAAGGCAGAAGAAAAAGGAAACACCCAAAGTCTTTTGGCTAAACTACATTATGGGGTTAGAGACTTCCTTCATGAAGCTATTGGTGTCTTACGTTTGGCTTCCAAAGAGTGTAAAGATATTTCTTCAAGATTTGTGGTTTGTACTCTACTGTTTTATTCACTTAAAGCACCTACTTCTTAGCATGTTTTGGTGTGTCTAAATTCAGTTACAATGCATTCCAGATAACTTAGAACCTAATAGTTTGACCTTAATTATCATTCATCATGGCATTGAGAAGGCCCTTGAGGTCTTTAGTTGACATCCTTTCTTTGCTTATACAGGATTTCATCACGAGTAGTCAAACGCTTCACGAGTTAAAGAGTTACAAATACATTGCAGAAAGCCTAATGAGCGATGGTAATATTGGTGCTGCAATCGGAGTTCTTCGTCATGCACTAGAAAACATAGAGAAAAACACTCCGAAAGAAGAATCATGGAGGTTAGTTCTTAAGCAGGTACGGGAGGAGTTAACAAGGCTACTCCAGAAATATGAACATGAGAATGACTTTGTTTGGCATGAGAAAATCCCCAATCGTCATGACTTGCCGTTTCCTCAAGGCGTGAAAATTGTTACTTCTATACCCTATCATCCCCACAGGACCCAAAAAACACTAGTTTTCAAGATATAAACTACAAACTGTACAAAACTCTTAGGTTTTTCTTTCTTCTTTTGAGAGTGAGGCATAGCTATATAGCATTTTTGAGCTTCCTCTGCCCGTAGTAGTTTGTAGGGCTGGACTTTACAATCTATTGTAAACGATTCTCCCGGATTTGGAGCTGCAACAATTTGGTTAAACTATAATGAGATACGTAAAAGTATACCTTATAATATATATGTACTCTATAGGTATAAAGAACACTGAATAGTGTTATAGTACACATACGCTAATGTAATAGTGAGTGTATCACGAACACTATTCGAAATACTTTTTTACACTATAGAATGCACCACAAATATTATACCGTATACCAATATCAGCCGGACATAACAGTGGGTCCCTCCCCGCTCTTCAAATTCCAATTAAAGGGAGGTTTGGTGATCCATCTGAAGATTGAGAATTGGTGCTTTTTTTTTTTCTTTTTTATGCTGCAATGTATATGTGATGTGCTTAGAAGAATTCTTAAGAAACTAAAAGGGAATTGAGTCGTACCATCGAGATTTAGACGGAATTGTTGCTATTAAAGAAAACTTTGATGAATAAAACATCCATAGGAGAAGGGGGAAAAACACAAAGCGATGAATAAAATGGTTGCTTTCTTTTTTTTTCTTTTTGAAGCTCAGACGGGCGTACACCCCAAAGGGGAGAGTAACACCTCACAAGAGGAGGAGGAGGAGATAAACCTAGGAAGGGAGACAATTTAAAGCATGCCTCATGCGCGGGGAGAGTATCGAATCCACGACTTCAAGGTCGTGGGTAAACCGTTATCCCACAAAGCTAAGGACCTTGTGATAAAAATGGTTGCTTTCAAGAGCCAAAAAATGAAAAAGAGATGTCGGAATATGTAGAAATTAGCCCGGTTGAAAAACGAGGAAAGAAATTTAGTAATTTGGGACGGTTGTTAATTGTTAATATTAAAATAATGTCATATGCTACTATTTGAGTTTGTAGTTCTATATTGAAACATAACTCTCTTCATTGAAGAGCACCAAGTTCAAATCAGACTATCAAATTTTTTTGAGAAAATGTAAAATGAATAAAATTTGTAGCACTTGAGACAAATGGCAATACAATTATGATCTAAATAGTTAATTCTAGGTCATGTGACGTTTCGCCTCATTCGTTAATCAAATATTCTTTGAGATTAAACGCTTCATTTAAATGGGTATGAGATTTTTCGAAATTTCTCCTTTCTTATTTAATTTACGATATCAATTTCTTTTTTTCGTTTAAAAAAATCATTTAAATAATAAAGGAGAAGTAATCAGTGGTCAGCAATGTTTGAAAATCAGTTACAGACGTTGCAGAATATGTGTGGCTGAGAGAACTTGGAAAACCGGTCGGAAATCGCGGGAACAAGAAGAACATCACCACCAAAATTAACTAGTTTTATCAGAAAGACGAGTAATATCTTTCTTGATTACACATCTATGGCCACTCAATGCAACTTTACTTCACACTTCATTCTAAGGCCAAATTCAAGAAAACCCATAAACCCTTTCTCATTTACTCATCTCAATTCATTCCGACAAAACCCACTTTCTATTTATCCTAATTCGCAGAAGCTTTCAATTTCAAACCCTAAGTAAATTTATATGTTTTTTTATTTTTTATTTTTGGTCTTTTTGGGCTATTTCAAGAATGTATTGAGGTGGGATTGGTTTTTCAGGTTGAAAAGATGCGTTGATGCTGTGGTTTCGAAGGAAAGTGCTGCCGAATCGGGTTGCATTGGAGCTGATGTTTTCAGGCTGACTTATTTGGAGGTGGTTTTTGTATTTCTTGATCTGGGATTTTGCTTTTTTTCTTCTTAATTAGTGGGGGCTTTTGATTAGTAATACTGTTGATTTTTTTTATTTTTTTTATTTTTATTTTTTTTTGTTTAGGGAAATAGTTGGCTGTGGGAAGTAGGTGGCATGAAAATTTTGGTTGATCCAATTTTAGTAGGGAACTTGGATTTTGGAATTCCTTGGCTTTATGATGCTGCTAAGAAGTTCTTGAAGAATTTTCAGGTACCCTTTTAGCAATAATATACTGTAATTTCTTTTATTTTAGCTTTTTTCTCTGCTTATGTATTTTTGTTTTTAGTTTTTACTAAGAAATTTGTTCGAATTGAAATGCAGCTAGATGATCTTCCTGAGATTGACTGCTTGTTAATTACACAAAGTCTTGATGATCACTGTCACTTAAAGACCTTAAAGCCCCTCGCACAGAAGTGGCCGAGTCTCCCAGTCATTGCAACTCCCAATGCTAAGACTCTGTTGGATCCACTTTTCAGCAATGTAAGTAAAGATTAGTTTGCCATTATCAGCCGTACTTATTGTGTCAATGGAAATACTAGATATCTGAGAATTTCGAAGGTATGTTTAGAAGAGTACCATGGGATAAGCGGTTATTTGAGCTTCTCCTTGCAAAGAAAGAAGAGTTTTATTAGCTAAAAAGATTTGAACTTTTTGCTTGAGATTCAAAACTGGAGTAACCGGCAATGGAAACTTTTTAGGTCACATACTTGGAACCCGGTGAGGACACAGAGATTGAAGTGAAAAACAGGTCACCGGTTAAAGTGCGGGCTACTGCAGGGCCAGTTTTGGGGCCTCCTTGGCAGCGACCTGAAAATGGGTACTCTACTCTATTTCAACACTAGCAACTTATTAAAAAACAAAGAATCTTGCAAATTTAACTCATTTTATGCTCCAGCTACCTAGTCACTTCTCCGCAAGGTCAGTTGACACTCTATTATGAGCCTCACTGTGTGTACAACAAGACCTTTCTGGAAAAAGAACGGGCTGACATTGTCATCACGCCTGTTATAAAGCAGCTGTTACCAAATTTCACGTTGGTTTCTGGGCAAGAAGACGCGGTTCAGCTTGCAAAACAACTTAATGCCAGGTATAGAATTAGAAAGCGAAATGATTGAGGTCCAAACCGAAATCCTTATACAGAGTAGTAAAAACAAGAATCATTTTTTCTAACATTCACTAATTTATCTCAGAAGTTCCGAATATGAAAAGAAAGAGGCAGACATCATAACTCAAGTGGGTCTGTTAGTATATTTCTTGTAAATACCATAACAATGTCCTTTAATTTGCCTTCACTATACAGGTTTATCGTGCCAATGAGAAATGGTGACCTTGATAGCAAAGGATTTCTTGCCAGTATTATCAAAACAGAGGGAACAATGCAATCGTTCAAGGTATTATTTTTAAGTCCTGAATGAAAGAATTGTTATTGATGCTCTATATATTATCAGTGTTCCATGAATATATCTCTTTTCCTCTCTTGATTTTGCGTTTTCACTTCCTGCCTTACAAGGACTTGCAATACTTTGTTTCTTTTACTTTGTTTCTTTGATTCATCTTGCAGTTCCAATGTAGATGCACTTTGATTCATTTTGGCATATACCTGAATCAGTTTTGTAACTTCAATCATATACGGATTTGAGTTTTTTACTTCGAAGAAAGAAAAAAAAAAAAAATAGAGCTTGCTTGCCATATGTATATCTCATACATTAAAAATTATGCAGAAGCTATTCCTTTTCATCCGTTTTAATGTTCTATTCAACTTCATCTTTTCTAGTGATCAGATCCTGCAAATGGTATTCTTAATGATGCAGGAAATTCTGTCCAAGGAATTACCTGATGCAAAGGTACTTGAACCGACTCCTGGAGTGCCACTGGATATTTCAACTTCTACCGATCATCCATAGTTAAATGACATAGAAATCTTTCACATATTAGCCTTTAGTACTAGTTGGTGGCTGCATAAACTGTTATATCTTATCATTCATAGAGAAACACTGTAAACTTCTTTCTACTTATTGTTGCAGACTTTGGTGTCTGCATAAACTTTAATGTATATCTCAAATAATCCGGTCGAAAATAAATAGAGAGAAACATTCGTGGATTCATAAGCTTTTTTCTAGGTCTTAACTTTCCTTTGAGAGATGAATTGGAAAAGTTGGATTCTCGGGTTAAAGCATTCTGGTTCCGGCTCTAACAGGTTTTTGTCAGTACATTGCTTACAACATCTTAGTTGTTAGGTCGTTAAGTGAATAGCTATTCAAGGGCAGTTGTTCACTACTTGAGTGTTCTTGCAAAACAATGAATGCAGAGGCTTGTTAATTAGCTGAGTCCTTAAAGTATTTAAGAAGTTACTTGCATTTCAAATCAGTAACAAAAGAATTCGATGTCTATTAAGTTTTGGACTATATATAGATTTATTTCTTGAAAAAATTTCATGTGGAATATATAAGGTAAATAGTGAACTATTGATTCCTCGAGCCAAACAAACAACCATTTAAGAAAGAATATATGACAGGATAATTTTAACCTAGCTAATTTAGTTATTCATTCTTCAAGCCAAACACAAGATCCAATGGTGGATTCTAAGTTCTTCGAATATGCTTTAATTATTCGTTTTAAACTATTTTAAAAAGATATATGAATAACAGGATGACAGCTTTAACCTAACTTATAAACTACAAAATAAAATTTTATTGTGGCCTTACAAACTACGAAACAACAATATAGAACAACGTGATAGAATATTGACGAAAAGTTCCATACGTGTGATAGCGTGTCTTAGTTGTAAGATTAGATATACACTAATGATATATCAACAACATGATGATAACTTTAATCTAACTTATAAACAATATAAATTACAAAATAAAATTTTATTGTGGCCTTACAAACTAGGAAACAACAATATAGAACAGCGTGACAAAATATTAACGGAAAGTTCAATACCTGTTATAGCGTGTCTTAGTTGTAATGTAATCCTCAACAAGAAAGCCTATTAATAATGGTCTCTTCAATGGCATTACAAAGGCATATTCGGTTAAATAAATAAAAAGAAATTTGAAGCCAGCCCATCATATAGAGAATATTCCTTAGAAATTCGGAATTTTTGGTGGTCTTGTTGTAATCTCTAGTTTCCTTTCTCTTGTTAATGTTGCAAAGTATACACATTTGAAATACTACCTTCGTCCCAAATTATTTGCAACGTTTCACTTATTGAAATATCTTAAATTATTTGTCACGTTTTAAAAATTAATGCATATTTATTATTATTATTATTTTAGTCATACCCTTAATTTATTACTCAACTAACCACTAATAATAACTTTTTAGTCATTAATTGAGTCATTTTAGACTTTCATCTTCATAATAATTTTCTTTCAATCATTTTCTTAATATGCGTAAAAGTACAAATGTTATAAATAATTTGGGACGAATATAATATTTAATAAATATAACCATGATCGCGTATAATCACAATAAATGAAGAAAATATTCGATCAAGAGGGTTGTACATCGAGCTTTATGTGTTGTGTTAATTTTAATCTTTTAGATTCACCCATCTGGTAAGAGTACGATTCTTATCAAGTGGTGAGAAAAATATTTATGAGTTATTGATGATCATACAACTTTGATGAATTCTATTTAAATTCAGATAAGACGGTGAGAATACTTAAAGTTTAGGCTCTATATTTTTCTCTTTTTATTTTTTTATATATTAAAGGCCTCGGTATAATATACGTTTATGCACCAATACATGTGTAGTACTTTGGTCCGATTGCATAACTTTCACGTAGAAGAAGATTCCATGGATATAAATGTGAGAAAAAATATTTTTATTTATTATTAAGTGTTTTAATGTGGTTTTAGGATGCTTGCAAGAGACAATTGACCTTTACAAAATCCAAAGGTCGGGTTTGTAACTCTCTCTTTCTCTCACTAGAGATTTTGTAGGAAAGAAAAATAAAATTATGAAGGAAAACCCACATTTCGTGTCTATCTTCTTGCAATGGAGTCGAGGTTTGTCTTAAAATAACACAATAACATTACTTTAACGGCTAATTTAGATACAATTAAATTAGTGTTGTAAATTTAAATATATCAAAATATAATTTATTATCATAGATGATTTCGAACGAAAGTAATAATAAAAAATTTAATATACTATATATAATAATTTTATATATATTAACACATGTTCTACCGATAAAATTTTAATGCAGATTGAGATAAAAGAATTTCATTTTTCAAAGGCTAATGGTCTCTTATAATCTAGTTAAGTATATAATAACTTATAAGGATTGAATAATAACAGAAGTACTTATCTCATACTTGCAAAAAATCTCATTCAACAAATTTCTTCTTCTTGTTGTTGAATAATAAAATATTATTGGGAGTATGAAAAGAGCCAAAAACAGAAAAAGTCAGGGATGGATTGTAATGGGAATCTTTGGACAAAGGCAAGATTCTAAAGGATCACAATATCTTTCTCCTATGTTTGCTTATGAAGAAGAAGAAGAAGATAAATTAGAGTATGGAGGAATATACTTGACCAACCCATTTACCTTAAAGATTTATTGTTTTTTCCATTTATAATAAATTAACAAAGATACAATGGTGCATATGCTTCTAATGCCCAAGAATATTCCAATTGGGGGGGACCATCAATTCTTATAACATAACATAATTCTATTGTCTTTTATAAAACATAAAACACTTAAGTCTGATATGTTCGTTGATAAATACGAAAGTCCAAACAAGAAATAGCGGGAGGTGTTTGTTACAATCACTTGTACCTTCTTTTCATTTAGAAAAAGACTGACCCTATGACAATTTCCTCGCTACGTGCAATTTGGAGGTGAAACTTAACTGTAATATATCTTATTACTAAAATTATTTTGCAGAATGTTAGGATGTGCCAAAGTAGGATTATATCCAAAATATAGAGGAAGGGTGCACAAATTTAGCTTGTAAAAAAATGGGGACCTAGGTCCACTCCTGTATCTCAAATTGGATTAAATATTTTAATTTATTTTTTTGTATCGTCTCCTTTATTAATAATAAGTTTTTAAATTTTACTTTTTCTTTTTAAAAATTTAAAACCTAAAAGATAATAGTAAAAACGTAAAAAAAAAAAATTTGACATACAATTATCTAGAACTAGAATAGAAGACAAGACGTGCAATGAGTCAAAATATTTTTCCCCTTATAATATCAAATCTCCAGTCCTATTTTTATTGTCTCACTAATAACACATCATTAAGTATCAATTTTCCTTTTAAAAAAATCTACAACTTAAAAGAAAATAGTAAAACTCTAACAAAAAAAAGTCTTAGAAGACAGAAAATTGATGGTGGTTTAACAAGTGATTAATTGTTGAATCTTTGACTTGTAGTCGAACATCCACTATAGGTGCCTGACCGTAAGAGCAGGTTAGATTAGTCGTGGACCGTTAAACGGGCAGAAATACCGATTGAGTTTCAGACTTAAAAAAAAGTAAATAAATGCAATGTGTAGTTTTGCGCAAAAAGGATTTTCCTTGGGTTGTCCACGGCCACTAAGTGTAAATCTTAAGCAAGATCTATCTGCTCACCAATGTTGTGCAAATATGTCTTTTCCTTCAAGGAATAGCCAATGCTTATCATTTCACTTTAAACACTCAAAATTTTATTTAAAAAAAAATTAAAAAAATCAATCAATGTTACCTTCAGCAGATCAGTACGATTCTGTTTAAAAAAAAAATGACTAATCCATAAGTCTTTGATTGCCTAATTTAAAATTGTCCATTCAAAACCCCTGGCATGTGGGGGGTTGCATATGTAAAATATATGCTTAATTATTCAATTTACTGTCACTTTCAATGTCCTTAAAAAACATTACAAAACAAAAACAAATATAACAATGTCAAATTGTAGTAGAAAATGACACAAAAAACAACTCTATAATTTTCCTAAATATGACTATAGGGCCAGATTACATGAGGGTTTTGTTACAAAACTTTCTACAAAATGTTAACACGATCAAGATCAAGATTAACATACATACGTTGGCGAGGTGGAGGTCGTGGTGGTGTCCGTGGAGGACGAGGTTGTCGGAGAATGATGATCATATCTCTTATTGTGTTTGTTAGAAACTGATGCATCTCGACGGGGAGATGCTAATGTAGCAATTGGAGCATAAATTCCATTAGAATTCGCTCCTCCGGATACTGCTTGATCCCCTGAACCAGTGGTCGTGGCCGCGGCCATTGAAGCATAATCTACTGGTGGCATCCATATTCCTCCTACCACCACAAACTGTGGGGCTTGTGGGTTGTTATTGTTGTGAGTTGATGAATTTGGTCTTCTATTGTGTAAACGATATTTCTGTAATCAATATATCAAATGGAATCACTACAAAATTATTAGACAAATGATTTTAGAAATAGAATTTTGTAACTTCATTTTATAAAGAATTTAACTTTTACGACGCACACGATAAAATTATATAATATAATCAAAACCCATATTGCACAAATGAATATATTGTAACATATGGCCTAAGATAAGGTACAATAAACAAACTTCAAGTTGTAGATTCTACAGGGTAGCCACTTTTCTGGTTACATAACTCAAAAGAACTTCCTTTTCTGAAATTGAATTTTCCCAAAAATCAAGAGATGCTCCACTGAATTCATAAAGATTAGTTCGACTTTTCCTTTCAAAATACAGTAATTATTTTCTATCCGAAAGATAGAAACATTACATGGTACAAATTCTACTACTAGACCCTTACGGGACTATACGTTCTATACCTTAGAATCTGTTTGTAAAGTTTAATTATTTATTAGAAGAGTTGAGTTCAAAATCCGAAATCGTGCAAAAAAAAAAAATCAAAAAAGAATACGATCTAATGAACCGAAAACAAATGTAACATTGAAAATGTGACTAGTAGAGGACAAACCTGCAAATGACTTTTAACTTCATCATTAGTAAGACCATCCACCTTCATTAACTCTCTAATTTGTTTTGGTGTAGCAACTGTAAAAAAATTCAATCAAAATTATGAGAATTAATACAAGGGAAACAAAAAAAAAATGGAGTTTCACCTAAATTTGATTTTCCTTATTATTATTATTAGTAGTAGTAAATGCACACATATACCATGTGAACCACCAAGTTGTTGAAGGGCCATCAAGAACCTCTTATGCAATTCAGGTGACCAACATCTCCTTGATTTTCTTTGTGAATTTCCTTCTTTATCCTTCTCTTCCTTCTTGCATCCACCACCATCATTACTGCCACCTGTCTCCGCCGTGGAACTAGCAGCAGCTGCCGGCCCCACTGACGGTGCTGCTGCTGCTGCAGCAGCACTAGTCCCACCGCCATTACTCTTCTCTTTCTTAAATGGATGAAAAGCTCCACCATTTCCATTACTCTTCACCTCCATAACTGTAACCTTCTTTGCTGATTCCTATTACAAAAAAAAAAAAAACAATAAAAAGATTCAATCTTTATCCATATTACCAAAAAACCCATATGTCAAAAGAACATTAATATAGTTGGGTTAACACTTGTGACCCTAAACGATAGTCTATTGGCCGATAATAATAATAATAATAAAAAATTGAAAAAAAAGGAACTGTAGATGCCAAAAATTGAAAATGTTTGTACCTCTTTTGGTTGTGTATCTGAAGTTTGATTCCATAACTGAACAGATCTAAGCCAATCAGACTTTTTGGATGAGGCTTTCTCATTGTTCTTGCTATTTTTAGTATTGGTCATGGTTTTTTGGGATTGTTCATCATCATCAGAAGATGAAGTTTTCTTCAATGGCATAAATTCTTCCAAAATTGGTCCTTCAGTTGATGTTTGCTCAGAACATTCAGATTGACCCTGAAAATTATACTCATTTGTTCTTGGTAATTCCTGCTTGCATGCTTCAATAGCTGCCCACCACCACATAAAAAAAACCACAAAATAAAATTAAAATCCCACATAAAAAACTTGAAAAAATCAAGAAATTGAAAATCAGAATGTAAAATGAAAGATTTTGAATTTAATCTGTAACGAACGATGCACGATAATTCCCGTTGAATAATTTTTCACCCCTTGAGGCAAAGAGTTTGTG
>JAOWBF010000015.1:7559217-7569374 GCA_028566175.1 Vinca major
GGCACCGCCATGACACTATGACTTTTGAGTTTTTTGTTTGATTCATGTTGTTTTTTTGCTTTTTATTTGATTAAGCAGTGTTTTATATATATTTTGCATTATTTTATTGTGTCTGCTATGAGGGTTATAGCGTCCGCTATAACGTTATGGCATTTTTTTGGCTTGCCGCCATGATCCGTCATCCGCGATTGACAACACTGTTGCTAATGTATAAACTTGTAGCTGGCAGAATTTCCGGTGGAATTTGGTCAGAATAGTAATTCTTATTTTTTAACAAAATGGTCCTTGGTAAATTTCCTATGGAGTTTGGAATTTCAAGAAATGCATATAGTGGAAAATATACCGCCTCACAAGGATATAAGGGTGAATATGACAGAAGCAATGAGGCTATTTAACCATGGTAGTCCTTGCCTGTGCTCTGGCCAATGGCCATTCAAGTCTAACGTCTTATTTCATCTGTATACCCTTGTATTGTCACAGAGCTTGTTGAGGAGCCGTCAACTAGCTGGGCTCCCACACTAAATAGAAAAAAGAGGGGATCATAAATTATAGGCTTTCTTGACTCTCTGTATTGTCAACTTTCCGCTGACAAGCTCTTTAGATGGGATTAATAGTTGCTATCTGGCTCTTTAACTTGAAGTGTTTATTTACCTTCGCGTAAGTCCTGATGGATTCTTCTTTTGAATAGCTATTTGATTATCAGTACAACATGGGATTACTTCTGATGGAGAAAAAGGAGTGGACCTCGAAGTTCGAAGAACTTGGGGAATCACTTGCAGAAGCTGAGGAAGTACTCAAACGTGAGCAGACAGCCCATTTAATTGCAGTATCTGAAGTTGAGAAGCGAGAAGAAAATTTGAGGAAGGCGTTGAATGTGGAGAGGCAGTGTGTGGCTGATGTAAGATTTTTCCTTTTCTTTTGGCATTGACCATTTTTTTAAATTTTTTTTGCTTTGCATGTGCTTAGTCAGTTCTTGATCTGGTTTTTGGTTATTTAAGACTAGCATTCCTTGACATATGTTATTTAGCTTTGTGATGGGTTTTCAGCACGTTTCATTGGTTTTAGTTTCTGTTATTTTCTTACTAGCAGTTTGCAGACTATATATGATTGTGACTATTGGCTTAACCGACATTGAGAAACAAACTTCTCAATCTGTGCCCTCTTGAAGAGATCTCATACACACACTAACTATTACACCTGTGAGAATTTGATCTTTTCTCATACTGTCACCTACTTCTATGTATGTTCTTGTGGAAGCTCTTCTGACAAGCTGACAAGGTCATGTTTATGGATTTGAGACTTGAAAGTAGCTTTATCTGGTTTTTAGTATTAATGACTTCAATTTAAGGGAAGCTTGAAATGCCTCCTTGGTTGATACGTATCAACTGAGTTCTCTATTTAAGGTAAATCGATGTTAAGGGATGCTCTAGTATGTTGGATTCCTGAAACAGGAATGTACAACAATTCTTAGGTGACCTGTGCGCCATTTATGAAACGGCTGAGATTTAGTTGCTAAATTTCTTTAGATCTAGCTAATATATGAATGTAGTCTTATAATATGATTACCCTTTCGACCTTACATTATGAAAGGGTGAAAAACAACTCGTTGTGAAGACAAGTTTTTGATATTTGCCTTCTAGTGGGTATCTTGTTATATTTATCCATGCATGTTCTGAAACTCACAAACATGCTTTCACGCTAATATTCTAACACACCTGCAATATCAGAAATGGTTATGTATAATATATCTCAGATTGCTGTATGTATCTTCAATAAGAACACTTTACGATTTCTTGTATGTGTTGGATAATCTGCACTTTTTTAGTGCTTGGCTATATGATCTCAGTCAGGCTCTGATCCTTTATTTTATTTTCTCTTCTCATATACATTTAATGTTAAACATTGCAGCTTGAGAAGGCTATGCGAGAGACACGTACCGAAAACGAAAAGATCAAGGCCACATCTCAGACTAAGCTTGCTAACGCTAGTGCTTTGGAATATGGGGCTCAGGATAAATCTTTGGAAGTGCAAGAAAAGTTATATGCTGCTGATGCTAAGCTTGCTGAGGCAAGCAGAAAGAGTTTGGAATTGGATAGGAAATTGCAGGAAATTGAAGCTCGCGAAAGTGTTCTTAGAAGAGAGCGTATGTCGTTAAAGGCAGAGTATGATTGTTGCTCGTTGGCTATTTCATTTGTGTATCTCTAAAGTATGCAACGAACTATTTATACGGTTCTTATCTTTTTTCACATTTTTGCTTTTGAATCAGACAAGAAGCCCACGAAGAAACTTTTTCCAAGCATAAAAAGGATTTGCAAGAGTGGGAAAGGAAGTTGCAAGAAGGGGAAGAGAGATTATGTGAGGGTCGGAGGATTATGAATGAGAGAGAAGAAAGAGTTACTGTAGTTGAAAGGGTTAATAAAGAGAAAGAACAGACCATTGAAGATGAGCAGGAAAGGATTCATTTGGCCAATTTGGATCTCAAGAAGAAAGAAGATGATATTAAAAATAGGCTGGAGAATCTAATGACAGAGGAAGAAGTGAGTTCCTGGCCTGCCAATTTGTGCGATTTACTATGATAAGAAATATTTGCTGGTTTTATGTTGAATATATATTGTGCTAGTTTAACTTAATACAATGTTCACTTAGATAAATGCTTACTTAAGTATGGGTAAATTTTGGCATCGAATCACATGTGACATCTTGTTGGAGTATTCTCCAGAATGCGTGGTTTCAAGTGAGACATGGCTCTTTTAAAAGTTATTTTCATGTGCAAGTTAAATCCTTTTTTTAATGTCAAAATTGACTTGTAATTTTGTTGCAGAAAGCTGCGTATACTAGAAAGGAACTAGAGACAAAAGCGGAGGAGTTGCGTACTTTGACAGAGAAACTCGGTGCAAGAGAAAGAGTGAGTTGTGACTCCTGAAATTATGTGGTCGACTTGTGTCATTCATTTAGCAGGTTTTGTTCGTTTAGATGCTCTTTCTAGCTTTGACTTGGTTGACTTTGGTTGCTGAAGGCAGTTTTTTATTCCGTAATTTGTACGAAAATGGATATTTTATTGGTTATAGATTAGAAAGTTGAATGGAAAGACCTGAAAATTATAAGTTATTGTGGTAATGATTTCAGAGAGAATGAGAAGGGAGAGACCCTTAAAAGTTAAAACACAATTGATGATTTTTTTATATGTCAGGTCAGTTTTGTCAGGAAAATAATTTTCGTTTGAACTCCTTATTCAAGTTTACTTACAGACAAGATACCCACGTTTTATGACATAATACTTGCAAAGGGATTTAAGTGACTTGCATTTTTAATCCATTCCAATTACTACTATTGATGAATGTGATTCAGAGAGTGTTTAACTGGTTTTAAGCTTTGAGCAATAGTTTGATAATCAAACATGGCTATTTTAATTGGAAGTTTGTATCAGTAATTTTCTAGTTGCATCAATTTCACGGTTCATTATTTGTTTAACTGGTTTTAAGCTTTGAGCATTAGTTTGATAATCAAACATGGCTATTTTAATTGGAAGTTTGTATCAGTAATTTTCTAGTTGCATCAATTTCATGGTTCATTATTTGTTCCTATAGTGACTGTTGGTACGGTTCAGGGATTAGTTTGTACGATTTAGATCTTCAGTTAATCGAGCTAAGGGCGTACAGTTTTGGGGGTCTAGGGTGATCGATTTCAAAGTTTAGGGTTTTGGAATAGAGGGTTTGGTTCATTCCTGCTTCCAAACTCACTCCTCCCTGATCCTGACAGTTGTGTCACCTTGAGTATGGTAGTGCTTTTTACTGTTCTTATTCCTAGAGGAGGTAGACAAAATATTAGTCTCAGCTCTTTAACTCCTTTGTTCAAATAAATGATATGTTGTTCATCTTCAGTTATTCGAGCTTAGGGTGTACAGTTTTGGGGTCTAGGGTGATCGATTTCAAAGTTTAGGGTTTTGTTTCATTCCTGCTTCCAAACTCCCTCCTCCCTGATCCCGATAGTTGTGTCACCTTGAGTATGGTAGTGCTTTTTATTGTTGTTATTCCTAGAGGGGGATGTAGACAAAATATTAGTCTAATCTCTTTAACTCCTTTGTTCAAATAAAATGATATGTTGTTTGGAATCTCCTGTTTGAGAGGCAGAAGATTTTTTTTGTTAGATTGAGTTGTTCGATTAGGTTCAGACATTGCATGTTGAATCAGTTTGCTATTTGCGAAGTTGAAAAGGTTTAATAGTCGATTTCAAAGTTTATTGACTTCAATCTGACACTCCAGAAAACCTTTGGTGCAGGTGGAGATTCAGATGCTGCTCGATGATCACAGGACTTCCTTAGATCTGAAAAAGCAAAACTTTGAGCTTGAATTGGAAGAAAGAAGGAAAGCATTTGACGAGAAGATGAGGCAAAAGGCTGATGATTTGATGAAGAAGGAAGCTGAAAGTACACACACTGAGGAAAAGCTTAGGAAAATGGAACTGTCGCTGGAAAGGAAGTCAGACAGAGTTAAGGAGAAAGAGAAGGACATTGAAGAAAAGGTGAAGGACTTGAAGGACAAAGAGAAGTCTGTCAAGGATGAGGCGAGAAGATTGGACTTGATGAAAAAAGAAATATTGTCCGAGAAGGAGAATGTGCTAGGTCTTAAAGGTGAGCTTGAAAAGATGAAGGTTGATATTAGTCAAAAGCAAGTGCTGCTTTATGAAGAGAATGAAAAGCTTAAACTAAATGAAGATGAGAGGACCGAACATACCCGTCTGCAAAAGGAGTTAAGAGAAGAAATAGAGAAGTGCAGAGCTCAGAGAGAGTTGCTTTTGAAAGAAGTTGAGGATCTAAAACAAGAAAGGGTAAAATTTGAGGAAGAATGGGAAGCTCTAGATGAGAAAAGAGCTGCTTTTGATAGAGAATTGAAGCAACTTCAGGAGGAGAAGGAGATGCTCGAAAAATTGCGTCTCTCTGAGGATGATAGGTTAAAGAATGAAAAACTTGTTACTGAGGAATACATCCAGAGAGAACTGGAGGCTATCAGAATGGAGAAGGAAGCATTTTCTGCCACTATGAGGTACGAGAAATCGGCCTTATCGGAAAAAGCCCAAAGTGAACGTGATCAATTGCTACGAGAGTTTGAGGCTCGGAGAAGGGATCTTGAGACTGAGATGCAGAAAAAACAAGAAGAGATGGAGAAAGATGCACAAGAAAAGGAAAGAGCCTTCCAAGAGGAAAAAGATAGAGCAGATGATAATATCAGACGTCTGAAGGAAGAGGTTAAGAGGGAAATGGAAATTGTAAGAGCCGAAAGGTCAAGAATTGAGAAGGAAAAACAAGATATTACCTCAAACAGAAAGCATCTGGAAGAATACCAGCTTGAGATGCAGAATGACATTCACGAGCTTGGGATCCTTAGCAAGAAGCTTAAGAATCAGAGAGAGCATTTTCTACAGCAGAGAGGTCTTTTCCTTTCATTTGTTGAGAAGCTAACGAATTGCAACAACTGTGGGGAGATTGCAAGAAGTTATATACTTTCAGACCTCCAGTTGGCTGAGATGGAGCACAAGGAGATTTCTCCATTCCCGACACTAGGTGATGAACTCCTGGAGAAGGTTTCTTCTTATGGGACAGATAATAATAAATCTCCTGTGGAGAAGAAATCTTCAGATTCTGGTGGCCGTTTATCTTGGCTCCAGAAGTGCACCTCAAAATTTCGCAAATTTTCTCCTAGAGCTGAGCGTTTTGTACCTGAAAAATTGGAACCTGCATTGTCTGACGGGCCAGTGGTTGCAGAAAATACCGTGGGACCTAGTACGATCGCTACTGCAGATAAGGTGCCAGCTAGTGTTTTAGAAGAAGCAGAGCCATCTCTCCAAGTATATTTATTGGATGATAACCAGAGTAACGGGGATGATAGGATAAAGCAAGCTGTAGAAAGTTCAGAGCAATCACAGCAGAGAAAAGGTCGGGGAAGAGGTCGGAAAAATACCCAGGGCGGAATTCGTAGAACACATACAATGAAGGAAGTGATTGAAGATGCTGCTGTTTTATTGGGGAGGACTACTCCAGGAGAACCTAAAGCGGATCAAAAGGATGAGTCAAGCCTTCGTGATAATGAGGGTAGTAGGGGCGAGTCAAACCTTTGCGATAAAATTCCAAGAAAAAGAACACGGGCGCAAAGTTCTAGAATGACAGAGAGTGAGCAGGATGGTAACGAAAGTGAAGGACGTTCGGAAAGTGTCACAGCGGGTGGGCGCAGGAAAAGACGTCAAACTAGTTTTCCAGCTCCTCAGAACACAGGGGAAAGGCGTTATAATCTCAGGCGGCATAAGACGTAAGTTCACACACCCCATGCTGCAAATAGGACCTAAGAATATGTTTTTCCGACTGCTATGGTATATTTGCATCTTGTTTTTTCCATAACTAGGTACTTGATAACTGATACGAATAAAAGCCTCTTTCTTATTTTCTCTTTCCCTTCATTTTCCATTCCCTGGATCGAGGATTCCTGCTCTTTTTTCTTTTGTTTTTTTCTGTCCCTTTTTTTTAACGTGACTTGTGTAGTTATTTAACTGAAAGATGCCAATGCTTTAATTTAACATACTTTGTGGAATTTGGATTACTACAGTTATCAAAATTAGCATTATTAATTTTAAATTCTGACGACCTGAATTGACTACTGAGCTATTATAGACCATAAAGTAAAGTAAACTATCTTGGCTGAAAAAGGCTCGTTCCATTTGTTCGCTTAGATTTGTTATATTGTGCTGCTTAATGTCAGGCCGATTCACGAGCCCCCCCCTAAACACACACAGAGTAAAAAATCTCTTGCTGCTTCCATAATATGCACAAGTTTGTCTTACTGGGTTGAGATAAGTGTTTTCTCTATTTGGTTTTTGGTTTTTGGTTTTTTGTTTAGTGAAGTTTGGCGTAATGATGATTCATGTATAATCTTTATTTAGGATGTCCTTAAATGATAGTCTGGCTTAGCAAGACATAGAATGTACCCTTGCTTCTTTAGATATTCGATTCTGGTACCTTTCCTATGAAGCCCCGTTTTCTTGAGTTTGTTAAAAAAATATTTGCTCATTTCCTGGTCTTCCCTTCGATGCTCAGTGAAGGAACAAATGCCGCTGCAGACACTTCAATTAATGGTAAGAAAAGGATGGAAACAACAGAAGATGGTCAGAGCGTTCCTGCACAAATACCACAAAATATTGAAGTTGCTTCCACGCCACTGTTGGAAATGGCCAGTGAGAATCCTGGAGTAGAGCAGATTACATACTACAGAACAGATGAGACTCGAGAATTTGTTGAGGTACTTGCTTTTTGCCAAGCTTTTCCCCCTCAGCTTTAGTTCATTGTTGAAACCCTCCCAATCAGGCCCCCTCTGAGAGCGAGTCCAACATCAGGACACGAGGATGGTTGAGGGTCTATACAGACTCCTCTTACAGTCAATTGCCTGGACATAAGTCTGTATGATCCACTTATATTGTGGTTCCGCCCCTCTCGTGGCGGCTTCTGGTGTGGGATTCTATGGCTTTAGTTCATTGCTGGAACAAAAATACGACCATTTGCATTTGTACTTTTTGTGTGCAGTTAAGAACACAGCAGAATCACGCGGATGATAATGCCCATGCAGCAGACATCCGAACTGTGGAGTTTAGTGAAGAGGTAAATGGGACGCCGGATTTCATTGATGAGGAAGAACACGGGAGCACCATGAATAGTGATGATGGAGATGATGACGGCGATGATGGAGATGATGACGATGTTCATCCTGGCGAAGCTTCAGTGAGTAGGAAGCTTTGGAACTTCTTCACATCATGATGATCACATTCTCTTCTTCTATGTAATATTAAAGGATATTTCTGTGTACAATGGAATAGTACTTTTACCTTTTTATTTCTTTTTTTAATCCTTTTTTTAACAGTTTCAATTTCTACGTGTACTTTTGATTTTTATTCTTTTTTTAGTCTGTATGTAGAAATGGAGTTCTTAATTGATTCCATAACCTCTACTTTAAGAATCCCTTAATACCCAGTGATATAGGGGTGAAAATCCTCTATACCCACTCTATGTTCCCATCCTTATGCCCAACCAATCAGAATTTGCAATGTGATAATTTATTTTAATTATATATACACATGGTGAATTGTGATTGGTTGGGCATAGGGATGGGAATATAGAGTGGGTATAGAGGATTATTTGCCTTGACTGGGGAAGAAGAAGATGATTATTTGATGTGATGCGAGGTCTTTTGAAGCAGTAGATCTAAAGTCGTTAAAAGACCGGTTCCTTTTATTGGAATGACTTTTTAACCTCTGCATTTCCAAAAAGACAAAAATAGTATTAAGTTCTCTACTGCTTTACATCTTAACCATCTAATCCTTTACTCTGAAGGTTTGTTATCAATTGCTAACACATTATGTTTTCAGTTTGAAAATTTTCGTTTTGAGGATGAAAAAAGTGACTTGCTTATGACATAATAGGTGTGAAACGAAGTGAAAGAAAAAAAAAAAAACCCTTGAATTAGTTGATCTTGCAACTTCATTGCCTTGTCCTACTGTTCATATGTATATTATCCATTTCTGCAAGTAAGGTCAGAATTGAATATTAAGTGTGTGAGGTGGATTAAGATCCATTGGTGGGGTGGTTATTTGTTATGGAATCTTGTTACGTTGAGATAAATATCTATACTAATACAAATTCTCATCCCCTTTCTTTCTATTTTATTCAACTGTTTCATGACTATGAGAACTCAGATTGGAGCCTCATAGGCCACATAGATTAGTCAAAGTACATTCCAAATCCCAATTTATTAGGGATTTTTCTGATATGGATCAGGTTTACATGAATCTTATGGTCTAGAATTAGCCACATCATTACATGATTATCTCTCTTCTCATTCTCTAATGATGTGGTCAGTTTTCGACCACATAATACAATGGACCTATTCCATATAAGAACTGTCCATTTAGTAGTGGTGACAAGAAAAAACAAAAACGAAAGACAAGACAAAAAGCCTCATAGGCCCATCGCTGAGAAATTTTAAAAAGCCCAATAATACATGGGCCAGCTAACCCAGCAATGTAGTCTCCACCCTTATAAAGCATTGCCTATTCAATTAGTTAATTGAATTTGATCAAATTAATCCAATCAACAGTGATTTTTTTGGGGGCAGAATTATGCTATGAACATTGTACAATATGAATGAATCAAGAATTATATAAACTCGCTAGTCTATATATGTACCAACATCCCGGGGAGTAAGTTTTCTATCCGTCCAAAACTTTAGCCATTCAAGACTTCTAGCGTTAATTAATCGTGCAACTTGCCGAGCACTTGGAAGAGCCACATTATCATTATCATGTATGTGCTTATTTCTCACATACCAAATTGTTGCCACAGCAGCCCGAAATAACACATTCCAATCCACGTCATTATACCCAACCCGACCTATTGCCTGAGTACTGCTCAAACACTCATCCACCAAAAGCTTTGGCAGTTGGTTGTCCCAGAAAGGATGTGTTTCATCAACCTGCAACATTAGTTTCCATATCTCACACGCCCAAGCACAGTCCAGTACAACATGGAGGTTAGTATCAATAGCACACCCACAAACACTGCAGTAAGGGTCATCTTTGGCATACCGATTAAAGAGTAAACTACCAGTTGGTAGTCGGTCGTGACGAATCTGCCAAAGAATAAAATTGTAACGTTGAGGTCCACGAACCTTCCAAACTTGCTTCCATCTGTTTGCTTCACTATTTGAGACAATAACATTACTTGGTCTCCATGTTCCTGGTGGCCAAAAGGCTTTGTCTCCCTTGTTCTTCAATACTAGCTGAACACCCTCCTCCGGTTGCACTTGCTCGGGTACTCTTGATCCCCAGTCGATTTCATCCAATAGTAGGTCTCAATTGCTCGGGTACTCTTGGCTGACAGATGGTTTCCTATGCCACCGTGTGAAGTTTCCTTGTGTTGTCCTCCTCTCCCCATAAAAATTTACGATTCAATCTCTCTAGCTCCTCAATTGTGCTCTTTGGAAATGCAGTTACCTGCATATAGTAACCTGGTATAGTCGAGGTTACTGATTTTATGAGAATATTCCGTGCAGCCCGGGACATCAACTTACCCTTCCAACTATTCAACTTTCTCCGTACTTTGTCCACTACCATCCCAAGCG
>JAOWBF010000015.1:7605749-7619453 GCA_028566175.1 Vinca major
CATGCAGAAACCATCTGCATCATAATCGAATCGTCTTAGTGAAATATATAATATATAAAGTTATGTCAAATTGAAGTAGAAGGTTGTGGTGATGGCATTTGACATTCTATAGATGCATGATTCAATGATATTTATTACTCTCTAAAATGCAATATCCCATTAACTAATAATATAAATTGAAGCTTTAGATAGCTATGTAAGTAAATATTTAGTCATACTAGTTTATCTATTACCCATGAGCTATATATATAACTAAGAAATATAACTATTCTAAGAGATCAAGTAAATAACTTTAATAATGCTATTAATTTTAGAGAACTGGAGTAGACTATGGTTATATAGTATATATTTAATGGATCTCATTATTAAACTCTTAGACTTTATCACATTTTTAACTCATTATTTTTTTTTATCACCTTTTAAGATTCTATGATGTTATAATAAATTACATACACAATAATTTTAATTTGTGTTAAATGGAAGGAAAATAAAAGGCCTTCTTAACTTTTGGGTGGACTCTTCCCATTCTTAATTTAATAAATTTTTTAGCATTCCTCTAATTCAAAATTCTCAATTTAACAAAACTCTTCCAAACCTTATTTAATTTGGGAACTTCAAAGGTCTTCCATTTCCACTATAAAATCCAAATCTGAATCAATTACTCTTACCAACATGCATATGAATCTCTAATCTCACCAAAATTAAGAATATTTGCTGCCGATACAATTGACTTCGATCAGTATAAGTGACAAGAGAATTGGTATGGTTAAAATCTATTTCTTTTCAATTGTTTTTAATGTATCTTTTATGAATTTTATAGGAAAATATTGTATTGAAAATAGTGTTTCCGAAAAATAGTTCATTGAACAACTGAGTCAAAGTTTCAAGTCTTGAATCATGTGCAGGTAAAATTTATATTTAACATTTTTAACTCTCTTTATTTTTTTTATTTCACATACCATCGAGAAAAAAAAGTTCTAATCAAATTGACATTGTTTTCAAGGATTGTTTTCGTTCCTCGGGTAATTTTTATATTATTATAACAAAGTAATAACTTTATTTTTCTCCAAGATATTATCAATGTTCAAGTAGCTAATATGTATTTGTAGTTTAAATGTGATTAAATCTATTAAAGGTCATTTCACAAAAAAATTGACGGATTTGAAACATATTTGTTGACCTTATATAAAATTTTACTTTAGTTTAAATTATTTATATAATGGCTTTTAAAATGGAGTAAGAAAAACTAATGATAAAGTAAAATATGGTCAGAAAACAAGGACAAATTAGTTGGTAAACTAATTAATTAAGGTTAAGGTTTTTGGCAGTTGGTAACCCAGTCTTCCCGTGACTTGCTGGTCCCCGTTTCAAATTCTGTTGGTCAGAACGAAGTTAGAAGTTTGATGTTGGACAAAAATTATAATAATATGTCAAATTATGTATAAAAATTATAAAAATAAATATTGGATGGAATTTTATTAAATATTAAAAACTATATATAAAATTAACTATATCTAATAATATTTTTAAAAATTTGGGAGACTGCCACCCAACCCATTGTCTTCATACCTACTGTTGGTGCCTTCGGCTGCGTTGTGGTATAGTAATACCATTTCACCCACTAAATGAACTTTAATTTTCCTTTATTCATAAAGAAACAAAGAACTTTAATTTTTCTTATATGAAAATATTTAAAATTAAAATGATATTTTAACAATTGCATACATATCTCATATTCGTCCATATTTAAATCGGAAAAAAGGAAAATAGAGTACTTTATTTCATTCAATCGATGCAAAAATGATCTTGTCTTTTTCGAAAATCTTTTTGATAATCAGATAAAGAGCACCAAATGGATGGCTGCGGTATATACTAATATATTTTGACAAGTGTTACATCTTATTTAATATATATTTATTTTTCATAACACTTGTTTAAAGTAAGTAATATATATTTTATACAATATATATTAAAAAATTACAATAAATATTTTCTTAAAAAAATTAAACCAACAAATTTTTAATTCAATAATAAAAAAATATTTTAAACATACTTATTCAATATCAATAGGCAGACCACAAATATATATTTCTTTTGAATAGAGATCACAAATAGATCTGTTTGTTATCATTTTTTTTAATTAAAAAAATAACATTAAATGGTGGGGTTGTGAGAAAATAGGCAAATAACCGTCTTTATCCGTTTATTTATATATTTTTATACTTAATCAATAATAATTTATTATTTATATATATAATTAAAAAATAATCGTATAATAAATTTTTATTAATTGTGAACAAACATGTATACAGACATGTTGGGACGATTTTCATCCGAGAAAATAGAGTTCTAGTAAAAGACGAAAAATGCTCCCCCCAGTAAAGACGCAGTGAATAACACGTGTCGCCATCTTCCTTCCTCGTCTACTGCCGGTAAAAAGTCACAGCCCCACATAAACTTGTCACTCCAAATAAAAACACCATTCCTCCTCACTTCTCCTTGTGAATTATTTCCTGTTATTTTTATTACTGTTTTTATTTTACTGAAAAGAAAAGGAAAAAATGACGGATACAACAGATGATATAGCGGAGGAGATGTCATTTCAAGGGTTTGAAGATGATTGTAGGCTTCTTCAAAGCCTTCTTAATGATGTTCTTCAAAGAGAAGTCGGTTCTATTTTCATGGAAAAACTCGATCGGACCCTCGCTCTTGCTCAGGTCTGTTTGCTTTCTTTCTTTTCCATCTAATCTTTTTTTTTCTGGGGTTGTCCAAATTTTCAATATTACTCTCTTAAATGATACTTGTATATCACTAATTTTATTTAAGAGAGTAACACTGATAGTTTGATTAAAAAATTACCTTGTTTCTTTATTATTAATTTTCTATTCATTCATGTCCTAAATGACTTATATTATGGAATGAATAAGCAGTAGTAATTTGTTTTGGTTTTCTGGGAGATATATTTTTTGTGTGGTCATTATGAGTCCGTTTCTTGATTTTTTTTCCTTCTGGGTTAGTGCTTTTTATTGATGAGATTCATGGGAACATGCATGCATGTGATGTTATGGATGTGAACTACATACAATTATTTTGGCTTGTCGTTTTTTGTTCGTATATGGATTTAATTTTTCGTTTTTCTTATGATTTAGTATCTGTTTAGGTTTGAGAAATTTGGATTAGTGTATATGGTCTGGTCGAGTAATATCTAATCTGGGACTATTTGTTATGTTACTCACATAATACATGTCATTTACAAAATGTAGGCGAAAATTAAGAAATGTATTATGTCATTTAGAAAACGTAGCGAAAATTAAGAAATGATAAAAACACTGAAAATTAAGAAAAGAAAAAATAAAATACTTTGTTAATAGAAACATGAATATTAATCTCTTAAATACAATCTGTTTACCCCTAATTCTATTTAAGAGAATAATATTGAAATATTAATTAAAAAATCACTTTATTTATCGTTTTCTTACTTTGCGCTACATGTCCTAAACGACCTATATCAAAGGGAATATAGTTTTGCATGCACTTGTACGATTTGATTCTAATTAAGGATATTCCTTGTCTCCCCTGATTCTTTTCAGTGATGAATTTCCTTTTATAGTCTCTTTTGCTTGTGTATGCATCTATTTCTAGTTATAACTACCCATCCCTTCTGTACATTCAAAATATACATAAATTATTATAATTTCTATTTGTTTTGAACATTATTATGGGAGAGGGGTGCCAACCGGGACCCATCATTCCGTACGAAGTTTGGTCGGAAGTGCTGTGTCAACTCCGCTAGCCTTCCTTGACATTATGATGTATATGTCAATTTATGCATACATCCTTGTAAGGGTGTTTTGGTACAAAAGTTCGGTTGAAGGATATGAGAATCCTTTATAACCCTGTAACTTTATCTCTATTTTCATTTATTTTCCCTATTTATTCTGTTCGGTTTACATTATGATGTTTGTTTGCATTTAATCCCAGTGCTAATCATCCATCCGTCTAGCTACAAATAATGAACGGATTATTTCTAACATTATTAATTTTTTTGTTAGTGGGCTGGATATAGATTGATATGTGTATATATACCTACATTCTTTATAAGCATAGACGTATCCATAGCTTTACCTTGGGGTAGGGGGGGGGGAGTATCTATATAAGGGAGTTTCGGGAAAAAAAATTTGGGGGATGAATTCAGAAAACAAGTGACGTAACAGCCTAGGAAATCAATATCTATAAAGTAATTTTAAAAAATGGCAGGGTTGGTCCCCTTGGACCCGGTTTTGTTTTAAGCGTGTTTGGTAAATAAGTTTAGTTGAATGAGTATCATAACTCTGTAATTTTGATTCTGTTTTTTCCTATTTCTTATGTTCGGTATACATTATAAAATGGCGCGTTGTATCTACATATTGGTGATCATTTATTAATATTTAAAAATTAATTGCTTGCCAATTTCTGTATTATATATGTGTATGTGTAAGGATAGATACTAACAAGAAAAAAATATTCTGATTCAAGAGTGCATGCATCATGAGAAGTAAAGGGATTGAAGACACAGCAGAGTTGCTTGAGAAGCAACTGGGTGCAGAATTATCTAAAATGTCACTTGAAGAAGCGTTATCGCTTGCTCGGTCTTTCAGTCATCGTCTCAATATGATGGGAATTGCAGAAACCCATCATAGGTAATCTCGGCTCCTCACATATGCTCAGTTAACAAGATATCTAACTTTTGTAGTTCATTTATTTATTTATTTTTGTTTGTTAATCTTAGAGGTTCTGAATTACAAAGAGTGATATTGGTAGAACTTACTTGTTAGTGAACATTATCAGTATTTCGCGAACTAGAGCAAGTAATAGTATAGTATTATTCGTGAAATCATTAAATATTTACTATTTACTCTCTGTTTGATTGTACATTGCGAACATCCTGAAGATTGATAAGGACTAACATGTGATGCAGGGTGCGAGAAAATAGTCGTGCCACATGGTTATCAAAATCTTGTGATGATACCTTCAACCAGCTCGTGCAGTCTGGTGTTTCCCCGGATGTCCTTTATGACACCGTCTGCAAACAGGTCTATCATTGATTTTTCTTATTTCAAAACTGTAAAAGATTTTTTAGTTTTGCAGTAATGACTAATGAGGGGTAATGATGGAATCTGTCTTGTTACAGGAAGTTGAGATTGTCCTTACTGCACATCCCACACAAATCAATCGACGTACTTTGCAGTATAAACATATAAGGATTGCGGTACATCTCTTTAAGTTTATGCAATAATGTATAATTCAACATTTTGAAATAAGCATTCTTTAATATTATTTTGAAAATTGTCTTCAATTCTTTCAGCATCTATTAGAATATAAAGATCGACAAGATCTTGGGCAAGAGGATAAAGAGATGGTTATAGAAGATCTGGTCAGTATTCATTTTGAAAAAGAGATGCTGTCTTGTTATAGGTTTTAGCAATCCATAACTCTTCTTTATTTTGATAGGTGAGAGAGATTACTTCTATCTGGCAAACCGATGAGCTTCGTCGCCATAAACCTACTCCAGTTGATGAAGCTAGGGCTGGTAATTTTTTTTGAAGTTAATTCATTTGATTGAACTTGAGTATTCTTCACCGTCAAAGTATAATGAGTTTAATTCTCTCAGGCTTGCATATCGTTGAGCAGTCACTTTGGAAGGCTGTACCTCACTATTTGCGTCGTGTTAGCAATGCTCTAAAGAAGGTATGTTCTATGCATATTATTATATGTCATATAATTCAGTTACATTTTTCATCCTCTGATTATATTTGTTTTGCTCTTATCCTCAGCAAACTGGGAGGCCACTCCCGTTGACATGCACACCAATTAAATTTGGGTCTTGGATGGGTGGTGATCGGGATGGAAACCCAAATGTAACAGCAAAGGTTAGTGTTTTATGACAACTGTTGCATCATTTACAGAGTCATACATATTCCATTGGAAACAAAAGTTTCATGAAGAAATGTTGCTTATCTAATGAAATTAATAGCATTGGAATTTTAGAGAGACCTCTGATTGTGTAAGAGTCTACTCTCTAGGGGGATCCTTTTTCCCTACCGTAACTGAACTTGCTACTTTACGTAATTTTGGTGCTGATAGGTTTTCGCCGTCATTTTATCTGGTCTTGTTTTCAGTACAATTTCCAGAACTCAAGATTAGCAGTTATTAAGTTGAGCCTTTTCTCCAACAAAGTACCATTATGTTTTTTTCCTCCCCTTTTTAGGTGACAAGAGATGTCTCTCTTCTGTCGAGATGGATGGCTATTGATCTCTATGTGCGGGAAGTTGATACTCTCAGATTTGAACTTTCCATGAACCGATGCAGCGATGCATTATCGAATCTGGCTCATGAAATTCTAGAAAGAGGTCTGACTAATATGTTTGTTTTTCAGTGAGTTGCATTGTGTTAGAGCCGTATGGTTTGTACTTCCTGTCTAAGAAATAAAAATTGAAATGGACCTTAATTCATGTATGAATATTATTTTTTTATATCAGTGTTGCAGAAATCGCTAGTCGCTAGTTGGGCGGCAGACCGGCCACTAGTCGGCAACCCTAAATTACAATGTATTTAAAAAAATTATGTTATCATATATATTATATTGCAGAATAAGATGAATCAAAGTAGAAATAATGCATATTTTTTTTTCTTGATTTGTCACCACAAAAATTAGTACAAAATTTTGAGCAGAAAAAAATATATTTTTTTAATTTCTCTGCCCAAAACACGTCGTTTTGGGTAGAAAACAGTTTTTTTAAAAGTCAACTGTCTAGCCCGACTTTTGACCGATTTTTTACATAACCGATTTTTTCACCTGATTTTAGAGTTTTCTAGTCAGTTGGGGGCCGACTAGCGACTAATTGCCGACGGCCGACTTTTACAACACTGCTTTATATAAACTACGATAGGTGTACACGTGAAACAATAAATTACGGCCTTTCCTTGCAATTCTTTTTGGAAGTTTATTGTTTCTTCGTACACCTGAATCTGTTTCCGAGAGGGCAAGTATTGGTTTTTGCATTTATCTGCCACAGCTCCCTTCCACTAATCATTCTGGTCAGATTAACATTTCACCATGACCGTGTTTACCTTGTCAGAGCTATTTTGACTGTAATGTGTTTGGGCTGTCTAAGGCTTACTGGTCTTCTAATTAGTAGCATTTATCTTTTCATGGTGCCTGGTCGTGATTACCAGAAAGTTCATCAGAGGATAATAGGCATGAGAGTTGGAATCAAGCTTCAAGCTGGAACCACCTGAAGCATCCTAGTGAACATGTTTCAGCTCTTCCAACTCAACTACCATCAGGAGCTGATTTGCCTTCTTGCACAGGTTTAACTTTTACCGATTGTACTTCATTTACATCACATTGATCTCTTTTTGTGGGTTTTTCGTCACTTTGGTTGTTCAACATTACACTTTTTTTTTTTGTAAAAAAAAGGTCTTCTCTCTCTCCATGCTCTGAGGTGTTGTTATGATGTTTATTGAAGTCAAACTATTCATGGAAATTGCACTTAAAAGTCCATATTTCAAGTTGTTCTATCATTTTCCCTTGTAGCTGAGTTGATGATGTCACACACATGCACTGCTTATTCTTAATGGTTGTCTTTCATAAAGTTCTAGTAGATAACCTATATTGGTGGTATGCAGTAGCTAAATCTCTGATCTTTTTGCTTTAGAGCACTACTCCTGAACTCTTCCTGAATTTTTTAAAACCCGTTGAAATTTCAACACAGAGTTTGTTATGTTTTTCAAACGGTTTCCTTTTTTACTTTTTACATAAATCGGACTGCTATAATATAGAAACTAAACTCCTGAGTTGCAAGTCATAAGCCGATTGCCTCATACTAACTTGACTTGCAAATTCATTTACCGTATTATGTTTGATTAATCATTCTATGTACAACTGATGGCTTATTTGTTTATGCAGATTGCAATGATGTGGAAGCCCATTATCCAAGACTAGATGTTCCTGGCTCAGAATTTAAGCATCTGAGTCGTCAGGTGAAGCACATTTGGGACTTGTGCTTATACTCACATTTCTTGTCAGAAAGCTGTATACCCTTCTATCCCCTCCCAAATTCAGTGATCTGTCACTAATTCTCAAATTTTTCCTTTTTATCTTTTACAGGATGGTAGGGACTCTCTTAAAGGGGGTTCCCCCGTTACTGATTCTAGTAAACTTTCCCCGAAACCCCCTGCTGGAACTGGAAATATATCTTCTACTGGAAATTCTCAGCCAGCTGGCATGCAACGCAGTGCTTCCTTCAACTCCACTCAACTCCTTGCTCAAAGGAAACTATTTGCCGAGTCACAAATAGGAAGATCAAGTTTTCACAAGCTCCTGGAACCAAGTTCTTCCCAGAGACCAGGAATAGCTCCTTACAGAATTGTTCTTGGTGATGTTAAAGATAAGGTACTTTCCTTTTATTTTTGCATGACAGTAACATGTTATGCAAGGACTAAAGTGTAAAACCTTGCACCATATGATGATGCTGTACCTTTTCTGTTATTGAGGTTCTTTATTTCCTTTTATTTCATGGGTGTGGACGATTTCTGTCCTAGGAGCTAGTGGAAGTTGCATTTTTGAAATCTGAAGGGAAAGACAACTTCCAGATTTCAGACATCTCTGGATCTTGCCTTGAGTTTTAATGTTAAATCCCGAGTTATTTGTTCTTCAGTCACCCCCCCCCCCCCAATGCCCTTCTGAAGGGGTATTTGTTTCAGCTCCGATTCAACAGGACAAGCTCCTAGATTTTGAATGAGTTGTGCCTGGAACTGTCCCCTTGATGTCCTTATCGTCATTCAGTAATGTAGAATAGTATGCTGCATTGTCCAAATAATAACTAACATGGTGATTTAAACTAGAAATAGCATTAGCATTGCCGCTTTGCACCACAATTTTATGCAGCTATTTGTTATTCATGTTTAATCATCTTCACCGTGATGCGATGTAAAAATGTATACATAAGCAGAGTATGAACCCCAGAAGTAGTTTAATTTTCTATAGCTTTAGGCTTAACAGACGGGCATATTCTTATTGTTCAAATGCATAAGAACATTTATTTAAAACAAATATTGTCTAGTACGATAAACTAAAGCATAGCTGAAATATTCTCAATTACATTTTACCCGAAAAGGAAATATTTTTCAATGTGTAAAATGTGAAAATTAGCTCCATATCCTCTCAAAACCAATTGGCTGGGAGAGATATTTCAACACTCCCCCTCACATCGAGGTGGGAGTCAAATTCAAGGCCCGGTGCCCTTCCTAGTCCAAACGGGGACAAAGAGCCCACACATCCCGCCTAATGGCCTGCTCTGATACCTTGTGAAAATTAGCTCATGGGTCTCCATATCCTCTCAAAACCAATTGGGTCGGAGAGGTGTCAACCCATGAGCTTATAAATTATTTGGATATTTCTTAGGCACTCGATGTGGGACTTTATATTCCAACATAAAACATTTTGCAAACCATCTTCTTTTGTCTACCTTGAGATTGCTTGTTTTTGTTCTGAAAGTTTAGATGCCTACTTGCAGCTTATGAAGACACGGAAGCGGTTGGAGCTTCTTCTTGAGGATCTTCCTTGTGAATGTGACCCGTGCGATTATTACGAAACATCAGATCAGCTTATGCAACCACTGTTATTGTGCTATGATTCGCTGGTACCTCGTCCATCCTGCTTAATTTATATATCCTACTTCTAGCCATTCCTTACTCCCTTAATTTAGGAGAACAAAAATCATGTAGTGGAGTACACTCATTCTCTAGATCTGTGATCGAGACTGACGGGATCACTAATTTTTTTTACAGCAATCCTGTGGATCTGGTGTCCTAGCTGATGGTCGTCTCGCTGACCTAATTAGACGTGTTGCTACTTTTGGGATGGTTTGGATGAAGCTTGACCTTCGTCAGGTTGTCTCTTTTCTTATACTATACATCAGAATATTGTGGATTCCATGTTCCTTTTATATGATAACAATACTAAGTTGTAATATAATATGTGCCAGGAATCTACAAGGCACTCTGATGCACTCGATGCAATTACTAGATATTTGGACATGGGTACATATAGCGAATGGGACGAAGCCAAGAAGCTTGAATTTCTGACAAGAGAGCTGAAAGGGAAGAGACCGTTAGTACCACCATCCATAGAGGTAAACCTACGTAATCCACTGTGTTCACTGGATTCCAGCTTTGAAAATGTTTCATTTCTTCTGGACGTTAAACAAGCGAATAAATCTGCACTGGGGATCCATTAGGATGTCTTGAGACATACCACAAAAAAGTGTCATTTCCATCTTGGGGAAAATTCTAACCTAACCAAAATCTTACTATTTTGGATAAAAGAAGAAAAGGAAAGAATACGTACACGAGAGAGGATGAGGAATTCTGGAATTATAGAAGAGGCAGTTTCCAATCCTTGGTAAAATCTTAACTACCTTAATATCTTATTTTTCTACAAATTCAGGAACGGTTACTAGGAGGCTACCCATTTCTAGACATTTTCCTTTAAAGAGATGGTACCTCACCTAGTTTACCGATTCAGGATTTCTTCGGAGCAGATACTTCACGTATTTTTTATGATTGAGATCTTGTCCAATTATCCAATCTTAAGAGTCAAAGTGATTTTGCTTCCGTCTTTGAAAGTGTAAAAGTTAATTGCCTTTGTTGCATATTGAGGGAAATGAATCAAGCCAACTGACTCATACTTGTCTTCTTGATAATTTTAGTTTTGTTTATTGTATTTGCTTCTATTTTGTTTTATTTATTTATATTTTATAATTTTGCAAAATATTATTCCTACCACTTGGGTGGTTTGTTAATGTATCAGATCATATGCTTCTTTCGTTGACAATTTTTATTGTATTACTTTTCCATGTCTTGAAATTACTTCTCATTTTTTTTTTCCTTTCACTCAAAGGTTGTTCCTGAAGTCAAAGAAGTACTGGACACCTTCAGAGTAGCAGCTGAGCTGGGAAGTGATTCACTAGGAGCTTATGTGATTTCTATGGCTTCAAATGTATGCTTTTATTTAGATTACTTAATATATATAAACAGGAAGCAATTTTGCATAATCTACCTTTTTCGTTGGTTTTTTCTATTCTGGACATTATTAATCTTGTTTACCTACTGATCTGTAGGCTAGCGATGTACTTGCAGTGGAGCTTCTGCAGAAGGATGCACGTCTTGCTGTTGCTGGCGAGCAATGCAAACCATGCGTTAGTGGATTGTAAGATGAGCCCTTTACCCCCCCCCCCCCAACCCACCCACACCACCTTTTTTTGTGTGTGCGGGCCGCTGAAGATTCAAACCTTGAAACTTCTAAATTTTTTCTAAATAATATTGTTTTCATGTGAATGAACTCAAGTACTGATTATTTTACAGGTTACGGGTAGTTCCTCTGTTTGAAACTGTGAAGGATTTGAGAGAAGCTGGCTCTGTGATTAGGAAGTTGTTATCAATTGATTGGTACAGGGAACACATCATCAAGAATCACAACGGGCATCAAGAGGTACTTATGAGTAGTGAAACTAAGTAGTTTGTTTATCTCGTATATTCTTAAGCCTAACAGCAGTTGTGTGCAGGTCATGGTTGGGTATTCTGACTCTGGTAAAGATGCTGGCCGTTTTACCGCTGCATGGGAGCTTTACAAAGCTCAGGAAGATGTTGTAGCTGCATGTAATGAATATGAAATCAAGGTAACCCTATTCCATGGCCGTGGAGGTAGCATTGGTCGTGGTGGTGGTCCTACATACCTTGCTATTCAATCTCAACCTCCTGGTTCTGTCAGGGTGAGTTTCAATGCAAACCATTTCCTCAGCTTCCAAACAAATTTCACAGTAGTCTTTATCGTCATGGAGTTGTACTTTGGAACGTTAATGCATGCATATGTAGAATATTCATATGCTCTTCTTATTTAGATATTATGGCGAAACTCTGCTGTATTAAATTTAACATTTTGTTCTATATTCTAGTTGAAGTATGTATTTCTTTGAATTCAGAGTACATTGTTGAATACAAAATATAATGAACTGCTAGCAGCGTAGTGAGCGTCATTTGCCCGTCCCATTCTTAGAGAAATTAAATGTGTTTATGAGAGGCTAGCAATACTTGAAATGATTAATTGTCTCTCGCATTTATCAGGGAACTCTTCGATCAACAGAACAAGGAGAGATGGTGCAGGCTAAGTTTGGACTACCACAGATGGCAGTTAGGCAACTAGAGATCTACACAACAGCTGTATTGCTTGCCACATTACGCCCTCCACTCCCTCCGAGAGAACTAAAATGGCGTAATCTGATGGAAGAGATATCAAATGGTAGTTGCAAAAGTTACCGAAGCACGGTATATGAAAACCCAGAATTCTATGCTTATTTCCAGGAAGCTACACCTCAAGCTGAGCTCGGGTTCCTCAACATTGGAAGCCGACCTGCCAAAAGGAAGAATACAGCTGGAATTGGACATCTTCGAGCCATTCCATGGATATTTGCCTGGACACAAACCAGGTTTGTTCTTCCTGCTTGGCTTGGAGTTGGTTCAGGTCTTAAAGTTGTTTGTGACAAGGGACATAAAGACGACCTTCATGCAATGTACAAAGAATGGCCTTTTTTCCAATCCACGGTGGACCTAATCGAGATGGTTCTCGGGAAAGCAGATGCTCCAATAGCCAAGCATTACGATGAAGTATTGGTATCCAAAAACCGCCAAGTGCTGGGCGCTGACCTCCGGAAGGAGCTTCAGACAACCGAGAAGTACGTTTTGGTAGTAACCGGACATGACAAGTTGTCGGATAACAACCGTCCTCTAAGGAGGTTAATCGAGAGTAGGCTTCCTTATCTCAATTCAATGAATATGATGCAAGTTGAGATCTTGAAGAGGTTAAGACAAGATGATGATAACAAGCAGCTGCGAGATGCTTTGCTCATCACAATTAATGGGATTGCAGCTGGTATGAGGAACACCGGTTGATTTTCAGGGCAGGTTCAATTAGTCGACGAATAATCTAATATAAATCATAAAATAAGTGTTATTATGCAAATAAGTTGTTACTTGGATGTTGCTGACTGAAAATTCATTTTGGTCTATAGAAATGCAGAGTCGTTTAAGACGCATTTGGATTAAGGTTTTGCCTCTATTGCTCAAAGATTTTCTTTGTGACTGCTATATGTTGATCTGATATATTGTTATGATTTTCATGGTAATTTTTGGGATATGAGATTGGCATAATGATTATTTATTTATTTATTTTTATTTTGGGGACGGGACCAACTATATCTATGTGTACAAATAAGAGGCTAAATTTTATAGAATATTACAAGAGAAGTATACTTATCTAGTGAAGGAGTTCAAGGGTCAAACTTGTAAACTTTGAGAGGCTTCCCCTTAGACCGTTCAGTTTTCCTGTGATTAGGAGTACATGAGTTATTTAGCGTGGATGGATTAGAGAAGTTAAAATAAATTTCAAGGACTAAAAAGCGACTAAACCAAAACATCTCATCAAGGGCAATGCTCTCAATATTTTCTCTCCGACTAAGTCGGAATTTCTCCCTATGTTTATAACAAAACTAGGGTTTTCTCGGCTCCGGCTGTCTTCCAAACTATACAAATTATTGTATTACGCTTCCACTACACGACATGGTCTCCGTTCCAAGCAAGAGGAGCCGACTCGAAACAGTGGTAATC
>JAOWBF010000015.1:7635202-7647038 GCA_028566175.1 Vinca major
CTATACAACTATTATGCTTGACTATTCATTTGATATACCAATGTGATTGACAGACTACTAGGACCTTGTTCTCAGGGTGCTTTACTTTTTGCTTTCCCCCAAGCCAACCCCCTCTTCTTGGACTTCCAATGAAGATTTGAACCTGAACTCATGTGATGTTTGAATCTAAAGTATCTGATGGATAATATCAAGATGATGTAACGTAGAACTGAAAGCAAGTACCAAAAGGACTAAAAACGACAAAATTAAAATCCCACGTAGAAAGATAGAAATTCAAGAAAATTGCAAACAAGGGTTGAGACTTGAGAGCAAATGGCATCTCACTTCAAACTCCAGAACACTAGTTATTAAATTTTGAAAGCTAGTAGTAACTCAACTCTAACTAAGAAGAATTAATTACTCTAAAGAGAACAAAAGAGTGTCAGTATAATTCAAGGAACCAAGAAACAAGTGTCTTGACTCTTGATGGCCATGAGCCAAATCTCGTCCAGTAAGTCAACGAGATCTACAATTACTCCTAACGGCAATGCACCCAAATAACTACCATTTAAGCCAAGACCAGAGTAGATTACTATTCCAACAACAATAACAACATCACATCTACAAGTGTCACCTGAAACCCCAGACTCTTCTCCATGAGATGACGAACTTTGCGGATGTTGTGTACTTTCAAGAATCTCAATTTTGCGCCTTTTGGTCCTAATGCAAGTAAAAGTTAAAAGAAAGAAAAACGGAAGCAACAAACCCAAAGGCAATTTCGTGTAGTTATTTTGAGTAGATACCTCTCAAGACCCAAGATATCAACATTGTCATCATCACTATCTTTTTCCTTCTCCTGTACTTTCTCTGCTACTTCTGAATCTTGTGACACATCAGATTCAGAATCCAACACTGATTCAAGAAATGCTGCAAAGTCATCACCACTTGAACTTGGCGAATGAACTGGTGAATCAGCAGTTCGACCCATCTGTGAAGAGTCAGGAAAAAACACAGATAAAAGTTTTGAGCATCTCCAGGAGGATCCAGACTTAAGTTATTGGTAAATATAATAAACATACTGAATTGGTTGATTACTCAATCGGATACTTAAATTGATCGATTAAGTCCTTGTTCAATTAGGTGTGTTATGTAATAGAAACTGTGAAGTGCTTATTTACTTTGCTATTCACCATTCAAACTCATTAAAATGAATGGATATTAAAACACATCTATCCAAAGCAGGCCATATTTTTCACATACCAATTGGAGTTTAAGAACCTTTCTATAAATAGAACATTTTTTCGTGGTGAGAAGTTACCAAAATTGTAAGCTTCTCGTCTTGGAAGGGCTACTAGGAAAAACAATTAGAAGGAAGAACGCTTTGTTCAAATCAAAGCATTCGTTATAAGGAATATTTTGTCAAGATAAAAGTTTCCCGAATAGTAACCTCTTATTTTAGGAGTTTCGAAGAGTATGAGTTTTTAAGAATATCAAGCTTCCGAATTATGAGTACTTAAGAATGGAATATTACATGAACCTTTCAAAATATCATGAAAGTATCTTTTCCATGTAGCAGTTTATGGTCCCAAAATGACATAAGAAATTTAAATAAGAAACATAGACTACTAAAATTTCAGTGTTAAGCTCAATATTTAATGTTCAAGTACATGTACGACAATTTACGTAATTTACAAAATATTTCTGGTAGAATAAGTTGGGCTACTCACCTGGAGCAGTCGAAAAGTAGTAGACTCTAGATATCTACAGAGTCCGAAAAGTTTCTTTACCTAAATAAATATTAATAAATATTCTACTGAATAAGAACTTCTACGAGTAGAACAAATTTTATGTTTTAATACAACCCAAAGTTATGCGAGTGAAACATGCATTCAAACTATATACCCAAGAAGTATATCTACATACATAAAGCATTTGTATACAACCAACCATACTTAAACTCTGGGTTCTACGTTCCTTAGTGAATTAATTTTTTTAATAAGATAAAATAAAATTAAAAGAACCTTCAACAGTAAGATTTTAGAGATTTGTATATCACGGAGAAATTATTAGAGCAGTCGGTATGAAGCATCATATAGCCATTGCTTGAAAACAAGTTCCACGTTTGCTCTCTAACAAGTAACTGCATACAACAGATTTCATGCACTCACACTGTGAAAATAACACAGTGAACCTCTCGTAGGACAAAACACCAAATTTGAAGCAGCAATACAAATTTTGCCTGTTAACCACCAAGGTCCTTCAATTCATGGTTATGGGTTTGGACAACACCTCTAAATTTAAATCCATTCAAGAAATTAAATGATTAAGCCATTTTAGCTTAGTTGGAGTCGGCTATCGGAACGCATCAACGTACGGCCAAAATGTTCAGTTACATAAGTTTTGAAATAACAAGCTAACCTAAATAGTTTCGCTTTTATTTTTCGTGAAATTGATTATCCATGAACGCATAAGTTTGTCCCTATCTCAAGCATATCCAAATTCATCCCCAATACCCAATTGATCTCAACCATAGCAATACAAATTACTCCAATAATAAATAATTAAATATATTCGAAATTAATATATGTACCACAAGCAACATCTCCTAACATTTATTTCTCGTCAAAATCGTCTAAATTAAACTCCGAAAAGTAAAAAGTTACAATCCAAATATCACAAAAGTCGTGTGTTCAATTAAATCCCCCAGAAGAAATGAAGAATCAAAAACGGAAATCAAGAATAACAACAATAAGAAACTACTTCTATTTCAACAATTCCAAGATGATATTGACCTTAATTGGAAACTCAAGTAAAACATGTGTTAGGATATGTAAAAGAAAGAAAATTTCAGTTGTAATTACTCATCAAATTAGAATAAGAAATTAGTTTATATTGCATGGATCGTCAAGGAGCATCCATAATTGATGACATGCAATTCAATCAAGAGAAGAAAATAGAAAAGTGAGCGAGTGTGTTTTCATGGTGTTGTGTGTGTTTTTATACGTTGGAAGCAAGGAAGAAGAAAATGAGAGAGCTGATTCCTCTCCCGTAGGTTGTATTTATAGAAATTTGGCAAATTGACTCTATATGTCCAAAAATTATTTTGATTGGGTGATTATTGTTCAAATTCTTTTTTTTTTTTTACAAAATCCAGTATCAAAACAATTTGATGGTAAAGGTTCTTCCGTCCAATATTTATTCAGACAACCGTTATTTTGAATAAAACAAAAGTAAATTTACATTTACCCCAAGAATTACCACCCACTTCCACCACTAGTGGCGGCGATGGAATTACCACCGCCTACATCTCTACCACTGTACACCACCGACCATTCACCTACCCCACCATCACCGTCTAACACAACAGCTGCCGCCGCCCACCTTCTCATTGTAACACAAACTGTGGATCAATTTTTCTTTCCACCATATAATCTTTTTTTAATCTTTCAGTAAAGAACACAAAAGGGATGAAAAATTCAACTCAAAATATACAAACCCATTCCAATTTGCCTTCTTAAAACACAAATTGTGGAAGATTTTACTAATTCAACTCTCCAGGAAATCAAACACAGTTCCATCAAAATAGATTACCGCAAGAAAAAATCCACCAGAAGGAATAAATTTGTTGCTGCCCCTAAGTTTTTTATTCTAAAACCACATCAACCTACCTATTTGATGATATGCTTCAATTCGACTCAAAATGTAAATACAAGACCTGATTTTTTTTTGCCTAATACTCTTCAATCTACCTTTGGGAAATGGAAACTAGAAAGCCCAAAATTAGTTGAAGTGTTTTTGAATTTGGATCTATATTTTCAAAGTGAATTATTTAAAAATTATATATTTATATATTGGACACAAATGACTCATATGACATATGGGCGAATTTTGGAGCAGGGGTAGTTGGGGTCAATTGTGGTTGGCGACGGTGGTAGTATGGGCGGCTTGGGTGGTGGAGGGTGATTGAGGGAGATGAAGGAAGGAGATGGGAGTGGGGTAGCCTGTGGTGGAGGTGAGGGTCAGGGTGGTGGAGGGACAGGGAGAGGTGTTTACTGTACAAATTACAAAAAATGCCCTGATAGTTTTAGAGTTAACCAGTTTAAAATTTTATTTAATAGTTAATTAAAGAAATTTTGGATGGAATGATCTATCCCAACAAATATAAATTGTTTTGATATTAAGATTTGTAAAAATATAATTTTTGGACAATAATTACCAAAGTAAAATAGTTTTGGACCTGTGGTGCCAGTTTTCCTAGAAATTTTAGGATCTCAAATGGCTTATAATTCCTTAAAGTTTCTTAAAAGTTCAAGTGAGTCCATAAAATTTTCAAAATTATAATTCAGTCCAAACACATTAAATAAAGCCACCAATTTTCTTCTTAGTTCAATTAGATACTAAACTTAGTTTTCTTAGCCTAGACATAATATTTGCCAAAGCTACCTATTTAACTAAAGGTGTAATTAAACTACGACCTAGATCAAGTTACAAATCATGGGGCTCTGGTATCTAGTTTTCAGGGGGTGGGTGTTACATTCTTTAACCCTTATATTGAGCATATAACTAGGCCTCCTCTATGACATTAATAAGATTAAACTTGGAGTTCCATATTCTTTCCCGTCTCTTTATTTTCTCCATTACTATGTTTCACTTCTCTATCATTACTATTATAGTAGAACCTCTGTAAATTAATAATATTGAGACTAGAAAATTTTATTGATTTAGAGAGGTATTAATTAATCGATAATTAATAATTTTAATTCGTAACAACCTTACTACTAGATGGATTTACATAATAACCATAAAAAAGTACTCAAGTCCCTGTCACAACTGAACTGATAAATCCCACAATACGTAGTGTTGTGTTACCTTCCCCTCACTTGTAGGTGGGGTTCGATTTCTATTATGTACAGAAACCAACCGCTTGTAAATTTTAGGAATAAACACATCCTACGATTTAACTCTCTCACTAGTTTTAAAAAGGGGAACCCATAGGATTGAGGCTCTTGTTTTATATTTTTTGCCCCAGCTGAAGCATACAAGCCCCTTGGCGATTTTGCCAATTTTCTGCTAATAGCAAGAATTATATAAACCTTAGGAAAATGGAATTATCTGTGCTGAACTTACTAATGCATTAATTTCTAGCCCAAAAAAAGAGGAAAATATATCTTTTGCTGTCCTTTTGATACATTTAATATATTTTAAAACTAATAGAAAAAAATATAAAAAATAATGAATAATATCATGGGATGCAAGATATAGAGATAATAAAGCTTGTTTAGAAATGATTAAAATGGACTGACATTATGTGCCCATCTCAACATGAATTCAGGTACAAGGCGTTTTCTGGGAGCAGCTTTTGCATCTTTTTCACGAGCTTCTGAATCTCCTTCATGAATTATAGCTACAACATCCTCAAACATTTCATCTTTGCCGCCTCTCATTGGATCCTAATTAATGCCAGACAAGTCGGAAAACATAAATGTTTAGCCATCCGAAAGAAAAACAATAACCATTTCAACCAGAAATTCCACCGCGAAATTATATTCTTCAAAACCTACTCTCTTTGTTTCATAACATAAGGCCTTTTAGCCTTTTCATATGTTCCCGAAATATATAACCATTTACAACTTTTAAGGATTATATTTCCAAAATTACCCTTTGATTTTCCGTCCTAAGAGTTTAAATAGGCTAAAATACCTAAAAGGCTTTAACTAATGAAACAGAGAGTAAAAATGGACAGAGTAAAACCATTTGCAGCAAGTACCTGAATGAACAAGTCTGTATGAGTCTTTCCTTCATATAAAATTGCTTCAGCTTTAACTCCAACATCTCGGAGACTCTCTGCAAAACTCTTGCTGTGCATTTAGCAAAAGTATATGTTAGAATTATCCAATAAAAAACCGGTTGTTTCGGTTGCTCAGCTCAAGAAATCTTTATAAATGTAGTTAAATAGAGCTTTTAATGTAGACGGCTGAGGGTATCCAAGTGAAACCATGTCATTATATCAAAAAATTGAGCTCGAATCTCCTTCTGCTACATTATTTTTACTGTTTATATTAGTTAGTACATCGAAACAAGAAAATATCAGAGCAAAATTAATTTTTTGTATTTTACTTCAGCTCTTTTTTTTTTTTTTTTTAGTAAAGTGCACTTATCCTGACTAATCTATTCAGTAAGAATTTAAAGTTTTTGTTGGTTCATATAACAGTTTAGTCTAATATTAGTTTGATGCAAAGAACCAAAGATCTTTTAAATAACTTGATCTACTACGCAACAACAACAATAACATAACTCATTAAGTCCTCAATAATTGGGGTTGATCTACTAAATTACGAAATTCTTGTTTTGAATCGGAAGAAAAAGAAAGTTCAGAGTTTTAAGTAGAGAAGATTATACCTGGCGTCTGAGGGAATCGAATAATCGTCAGTCCCATGGAAAAGAATAGTTGGCGGTAGTAGAGTAACTGCATTTCTAAGGTTTGGGTCCCGTACGATTAGTTCAGGAGAATATCGTCGCAATGATTCTTCCCCTTCCATTATGCTGTATATAGATGTATCGGTTAAATGAAAAGCAAGAAATAGAAAGACCATTTAGAACAAACGATAGATTACATAAGCTAACTTTTTTACCTTGAAAATATTTTTCGGTACAAACCTCGACTGTGAAAATGATCAACTAGATTTAGAAGATTGTATCTGTCCAAATAAAACAGCAATTAGTCATATGTTTGTAGGATACAAAACCAGATATTGCCATCAATAGAAGGCTTTCGACATTTTTATGAAGCAGACAAGTCATCTAATCATTTATTGTCTGGAATAACGCATTCAATACAAGCTAGTTCTGCTAAACCATGGTTTCACTCCCTCCTTTTCATAATATAAAGCCTTTTAGGTATTTTAGCATAAGGAAGGGAAAACAAGAGGTATTTGTTTTCCTATTATTAAGTAATTAGTAGACCATATATTTAGAGGGGGAAATTTGGGAAGATATGGAAAGGTTAAAAGGCCTTATATTATGAAACGTAGGGAGTAAGGCATTCAATACTTGTTAGATGGGCCAAAAAACGGTTTTGTTTTGTTTTCTGATGAATCAAACAGTAGCCGTAAAACGGTAATTAATTATCTTCTTTTGCCACACTCATTGAGGGCATGATGCAGATTCTCTGGCTTACATGCTAAGATTATATGCTTTCTATAGATTACAGAATTTGCACTTATTTAATGTATAGGACATCATGAAAGCCAAGTGAAGGCAATAGTTTTTTGGATTTATTCCTGAGGATGAAAAAGGCTCATCTAACATACATTAGAACTGTTCAACTTAGTTTTCATAATGATTAATCTGTGGAGAACCATCTTCTTTCTGTGCAGATTCTCCTTTCTTAATTTTGACTTTATTAATTAACCTATCATTAAATTCGGTTATAATATCATCTGTGACTTTTCCTTCTAATTTAGGAAGACAGTTTTCTGGAATTTCATGTTTTTTGAATAACTTAAGATGCCTAAACATTCCGTTGCAGCATATTTTTAAAATATATTTACCCTCCAGAGAGACCAAAATAAGCCTTGATTTGAGATAGACTCCATGTAGTACTTTCGCCTTCACCGGCCTCTTTGACCGCTTGCTCTACAAGAGCGCAAGCGGCAATATGTGCACCAGCAGACTGTCCCATAACATAAATTCTACGAAAAAAAGAAATAAGGAAGGATGTTAATAAATGGAAATGGATGCTATTTAGGACTTAATCACAAAAATTTGATAATATTGAAATACCTTTCGGGATCACCTCCATACTCAGCAATATGATTGCATACATATGAAATACCTTGTGAGGCATCCCTAACCATATCGCCAATAGTTCCCTGAGGGAAATTTCTGCAATCATTGGAAAAGAATGTAAGTTTTGTCAATGCAGTTTTAAATTTAGATGCACCAAGAGTTTAAAGGAATAATATGGCTGCAAGACTTGGACAATAAATGTATACTTCTTTGATTAGCTATACAATTACTAAAAGGTTCGAGAGGGTTGTAATTATTCGTAAACCATAGAGGAATGATTTGTCTATATCAGAACTTCATGTATAGCAAAGTTATGGTCTAGCTTGGGCTGTTATTCTTAAATCTGCATAGTGCCATCTATTCTTTCAGTAATTATTAGTTGTTAGAAGCCAAGCATATGATCACTGTTTTGCCGATCCCTGGAGGCATGTGATATTATTTGCTAGTAATGGTTTCCAGTTTGCCAATAAACCTCATCTGTTTAAATGATATCCAAATGACTAGATACTTTCATAAATGCAGTTTAGTACATTCTTATATTTTACTTATAAGTACAAAATAAGTAAAACAAGGGAAACAAATGACAGAACTTTTGAGGAGACCTAAATACACAATCAACGCAAGAGACAGTCATATATATAGTTTCAAATGTTTATGCACACGGGATTTTTCTAGTCTTCTATTTAACCATGAATAGACAGTTATAAAAATAAATACTCAACTGTGGAGCAATGCTGTTAAGTTTAGTTCATTAGAAGGTCAGGAAAGTTTTAGGCAACGTGACTTCCTGTTTCAGTAATATCTGCTTGCTAAACTTTTTAAATATACGCGAAGATGTAATTGCGACAAGGGTTATAAAAGACAAGCAATGACACAAGTCCAAGGAAAAGAAAGTGATTAGCATGACTGCATCCAGATCTCCATTTTTGTCACAATGGTTATACCGATCGTGTTCAAGACAAACCTATAATCTATGCAAGCCACGAGAATGTCTCTTTCAGATAGCTGCAGTCCTAAAAGAGAACCCCACGCTTTATATCTGCATAAGAAACAGTATCAGTTAAGAAGTGTTACAAAACGAGGTCTGTAGAGTCAAATTGAAAATTCAAACAGAAAGTAGCACTTCTTGTCTCGATTGATAGCAGTAAACAAATAGAATACATAAATGTGGACTATAAAGTTCCCTTGGTCATCAAGATTCTACACCAAAGCGATCCAAATTTTCAAATATTACCTTATATCTTTCCATAAGAAAATCTATTTAAATTCACACTTCCTATTTGGGAGCGGAAGTGAACACAAATTTCGCTGTGCACAATCACTGAAATTTATAATTTTTTATCCCTTTATTTTCCTGCGTGGCTATTTTTGTGTTTGTATTTCTATGCACCAGAATATGCACATCGATTCTTATTAGTTAACATGCCACAGCTTTGCACATACACCAGGGGAGAGGAAGAGCAAGAGTATATACATACCCAATAATCCAGGCTCCACCAGTTACAAAGGCAATAACTGGCTTTGGTCCATTGCTATCTTTTGGTAAATATAAATCCAGCCTGCACCGTAATATCTTTCATCATTCATTTGTCCAGTGAAATACAGTGAAGCAAGTAGTCAGAGAATGATGTATAAGCGAGCTGATGAATGAACTAGGTGCACTAAATTATTGCATTAAAAAATGTGAAAGCCAAAAGATCGATACAACAACAACCAAGCGGATTAAGGTTTGGTTGTTGTTGTTGTGGTATCGATATGATATATAAAATACGTAATTATGTATTAGTAAAAAAAGTACCTGTTTCTTGGCTGATCACCATAGACAATACCTCTTTTAATATAACTGGACCGGAAATAGTGATACCCAACTGCATAGTCAAGCATCCTTGTTATGCATAAACATTCAACATAATTATTGATGTTTAAGAGCATGCAACAAGCTAATGATCTAGCCTATATAGACGCCTACAAGGGCAGGAGCGATTTACAATACACAGGGAGTTAAAGATTCCAAACCTTGTAAAAGACCGGGAGTAATTAGGATTGAATAACACCCAAGAGCAAGGAATCTGGTGATCCATCTGTAGCCTACCCTGAATGAAGATGAATGATCAGAAGTCCAAGTACAAGGAAGATGAAAAATATTTTTTCATGCAACACATGCCATTATAAATTAACATTTTACATCTCGAATAGAAAATGTCAAACTATCTCTAACTGGACTAATCATAGTAATTAAAATGGCAGTAACAGCCACACACTTAAAGTGTCACCGCTGTTGCTCGCTACATATAGCTGAGTTTGCCATCTGCTAAGCACCCTCAGATTGAGTAATGTGGTAGCCAAATTTTAAAACTTTTCATCTATTAATTTCTATTTCTTTTCCCATTTTCAGACTTTGGAGAGTAACTTCATTCAGAAGGCTGGCAAGAAAAACATGCTTAAATGTACAACAATCTCTATACTTAATGTAAATGCTAGTTCTGCACGGGTTACTCGGCCAAAAACCTATGTCAAGTAAACTGTTTTTTTTTTCTGAGCCAGGGGAGAGAGGAATCCCAAATCTATACGAAGATGAAGTTGCTCAGGATACTTCAAAATCACGCACATTAAAATGAAAAAATCAAAATTCTTTCAAGAAAATTTTCCCTCTTAGCCAGAATTTTCACTTTCAGTTCAGTCCTGTCCATATCATTTGCAAAATCAGTAGTAAAGCCCAAACCTTTTTGGGAAATCGAGTAAAGAAAAACATCGTACCATTTTGTCCACAACAAATGCCAAATTCTTCAATTCGAAGCCAGTATTTTAAGTATAGCATTCAAGAATTCCAAGAAATAATGCCAAAACTAAAAGGCTAATAAAGAACAAAGCATTGAGCCACAATCGTCTCCCCCAGCAAAAATTCCAAATGCGTGTTACTTTAACAAATAACACCATCTAATCAAATTACTATCGCTATCTTCTTCACATAAAAGCTCTGAAATGCACATTACATTACTGAAGCCATTTTTCCTTTTCTTATTCTACCTATTTGAAAATTTACTCGAAAACAAGAAAAGTATTCCCTCCGTCCCAAATTCAATATCGGATTCTCGAGTAGTCGGTAGACATTCAATTTGGATAGATAATAGGAAAGTGGACATTAAATTTCGTGACTGATACAGATGAATATAAAAGTGTACATTCAATTACAGAACCTAACCACCTCCCTTCCTTAATATGAGTCGTTTAAATTAAACCAACAAAAAAACAAGGTATAAAACTTGTATACCACTACTAATTCTATCTAAAAGTGTAATATCCATATTTTAATTAAAAACATCGTTTTTGTTTTCTTAATTTTCGCTCTAAACCGACTGAGCATTAAACTTACCCGAGATATGTGAGCAGCTTGAAGCTAAGGCGAGTAATTATATAAGTATCGACAGCAGCCCGCTGGACTTGACGAAAAGACTGGCCGCTGCCATCGCCGCCGCCGCCGCCATCTGAGGTGTTAGAAGAAAGGGAAATTTCACTGGGAGATCTTCTTCGCCTCTGTTGCTGATAAGAATTCCAATCAAAAGGGGGTGTAGTGGCAGGACCAGTAGTACTAGTAGTAACAGAATCTGTATAACTTAAGGTCCTAGAAAGAAGGGGTTTAATCTCAGTCTTGTCATCCTCAAAACCCGAAGAAATTAAAAGTCTTGTTGATCCCAAATCATCTTTCGATCCGAACAACGCTGTTGTCTCTGTTGATTTACCAGAAGAAGCTAATGGGATCAATGAAGCTGCTGCAATGGCTGCTAAAGAAGAAGAAGATGAAGATGATGATTTTGGGTTTGTTACAGGAAGAATATGGGATTTCATTTTTATGGGCAAAATTAATTAAAGAAATGCCTAAAATTATCTGTTTTTTTGGATTGATCTATGATTCGGATTGATTAAAGAAAGGATTTTTGGTAGTGGGATGAGCTCCAATTTCTTGTTTGATTTGGGGTGTCAAAGTGGGATTATTTTTTTGGGAAAGATGATAATGAAAGAAATAATTCATAAGGGGGGAAGAACAGAGGGAGAGTGGGGAGATTAGATC
>JAOWBF010000015.1:7688860-7700292 GCA_028566175.1 Vinca major
GGGAGATATGGGAATCGAACACGGGACCTCCGCCCCGTGTTCGGGTTGCCTAACCAACTTGGCTACCCGATTCCTATCTCCGTTCGGTTGATAAACATGAAAATGAGACTATAAATTGGCATCCTTTACACTGTACATTTCATATTAACTAAAATACTTCATTTACCTTTTCAGTTTCAATAATTTATTCCCTATTTCTGATGATTAATTTTAACCTCTTTCTTCTTATTCAGTAACAAAATTAGACGCCATGAATAGAAATTACTTAATGAAACAAAATTGTTTGATGTAAAAGTACATACTAGATTTAAGAGTATCATCATTTACTATAAATTAAAAAAAAATTGTTTGTATTTTGCAGGAACTTCCTTTCTTAGTAAAGGTCTCGACTCTTTCTAGTTATTGCTTGTTTACCTTAAAGAGATGATGATATTTTATACATTTAAAAAATAAAATAGATTTTTTATGTGTCTAGTTTATTTTTTTATAAATAATTTATTTTTCTTTGAAAAGAAAATCAAAACAATTTTCTTTTTTAAATTTCAGTGGGAGGTCCATTTTTTCATAATCATATGAACTTTTATAAATATTTTCCCGCCGGTTGGTTAATATTGAGCTCTACCAAATGACTTAGTGGTCTTCAGCCAGAATACTAGTGGAACCGCTTTTCTATTTTTATTATTATTTTATCCCTTTTGCTTGAAGACGTTATTAATGGTGCTAATTAATCTACCCCTAAATCTTAATTTGTCGAGAGTCTTGCAAAGCATAACATGAAACATGAAAAATACACAATTTTGATTTTCAAATAAGTATAATTAGAGAATTAAATTATTTATGTTGGGTGAATAGTTATTCTTCATTCACAATATAATAGTACATTTATTTGTAAATATTTGAAAAGAATATTGCTTCTTATTAAACACGTAATCTATTTCTATATTCCTGCTTTTATTATGATATTTAAATATGTGATCAGACTAAACTGAGAAGTGTTTATTTAATAGAGTCACCATTAATTACAAGTTTTTTTTTTACATTGTTTTAATGCCCTTTTACCAAATAAAAGAAAGAAGCCCTTTTACCACGTTTATCGCCACCAAAATTGTTCTTTACATTTGGTTTTTCCTTGACAATATATAAACTTTTGAAATAAAATACGAAAAAGGAAACAAAGAAAGGAAGATACTATATTTAAGAAATACCTAACCAATTTATTTCAAAAAATAAAATATCACCTAACCTATAATTCATTTGTGTGTTGACCAGTGAATTGTTGAATTGACATAATTTCAATCAAAGTGGAAATATAGCTAAAGTTGAATAGAGTTTTTGTTTGACTTCTTAAAAGGAAAATTGCTTATGAAAAAAATATGATAAATTAAAATCATATTTTTAACACGATACATCGGCTTATTGTAACATTTTAATTACACTACTTTAGCAGTCATTTATTAACTTGTAAACCAATACTTAAATCTTTATATCTATTATTAAACCAAGAAGCTAATCTTCTTCATCTGTAATTTCTTTTGAACAGAATTTCCATCCCTTTTAATAAAAGAATTTTTTTAAATTACTATTTTAATACAGCTATTACGGACATGCATAAAAATTTATACGTAATATATTCTTCTAGAAAAGTACATTTCAAAAATTACAAAAATAAAAAATCATAGTATAGTAATGCTATGTCAACGAAAAACCAAAATGAGGAAGGAATATAGAAAGGGGAAGGAGAGATCCAATTGGGTCAACGTTCAAAGCTTTTGGGCTGCCTGTGAGAGGAACCAAAGGAAATATCAAACTATTTCTCACACATTTTCCTCTTCATTTTGGATATTATATAGGGCTGGCTCATTATTACATATCTTAGATATCTATCTGTCTCAAATATATCAGTTCAAATTTAGCTGGAAAAATACAACAAAGCCTTCTTTTCTTCTTTCTTTCTGGGTTTCTGAGATTTAAATTGTTTTATTATTTTAAGGATAGTGTCATAGGTTGTTTTGTTTCTTCTGTTCTCTTGAATCTTTGAGCTCATTTCTTCTTACCTCTTCCAATACATTTGCTGAATAGACATTTGTTCAAACTACCCTGTTTTGAATCTGAAATTTCTTTTCTTGGAGTTATTTCACTTGGGTTTTTGAAGCCTTTTTGTGCTAAAAAGCTTCTTCTGTAACAAATTGATTCATTCTTTTCGGTGGGTTGTGAGAAAGTTTTGATTTTGAGCTACTTTTGGTTGTGGGTTTTGAAGGCCAAAACATCTGTTTCTTGAAAGTTGAAAATTTTGAGTTTGAGTAAATGGGAGGAAGAGATAGAGATAGAAACAGAAATGGGAAAAGAAGAAAGTTGCATTTTAGCAAGATGTACTCATTTGCATGTGGAAAGGGAGGATTTAAGGATGAGCATTCTAGGATTGGAGGACCAGGTTTCTCAAGAGTAGTATATTGTAATGAACCAAATGGTTTTGAGTCAAACGTAAACAATTACTCTGGTAATTATGTTAGGACAACCAAGTATACAATTGCTTCATTCTTGCCCAAATCCTTGTTTGAACAGTTCAGAAGAGTGGCCAATTTTTTCTTTCTTGTTACTGGAATTTTGTCCTTCACCGATTTGGCTCCTTATTCCTCTGTTAGTGCAATTGTTCCTCTCATATTTGTTATTGGGGCTACCATGGCTAAAGAAGGTATTGAAGACTGGAGAAGGCAACAACAGGTACTTTTAGCTTTTATTTATTTAATTTTTTTGTGGTAGTTCAATTTGGTAACTTGGGAATTAAAGAAAAGTTGCTATTTTTTGGGGCTACCTGTTGTTCTTGGTGAATTACTGAATCATAGCTTGTGGATAAAGTTTGACTTTTTTAAGATGAAAGATTTCTTGAGGACGGTTAAGTCTTGGGGTCATTTGTTGATTAATTGGCTTGAAAACAATATGTATTTCCACCCCTATTTCATTTTTCAGTATGTTAATGGTGAGATTGATTGTTGGTTTTTGAATCAGCAAAGTCAAACTTTTGTTTCAGGGAACCAAGAATAGGTAGATGACATCATAAGCTCTTGCCAAAAGGGGAAACATTTATGGCAGCTTTTGAGTTCTTCATATTATTTCTAGAAACTCTTGAGTTATTGTTATTTTCGAGGTTTTGTAAAATAATTTCTTGTTATAGTTCTCCAAAACTCAAGACTTGTTTGTCCTTTTTTGTATAGCATAGCATGATGTAAGTGATATGTTACTGAATTATATACTACTGGAGAGCTCACTTGCACTTTAAAATCTATATTATGAGAAATGTTTTTAGAAGTTTTGATGTTATTGAGAGATTCAACTAGGTTGATATTGATCTTGCAAATTTCGCTTTCAGGATACGGAGATTAACGGCAGAAAGGTGAAAGTACATCAGGGCGGTGGACGGTTTGAACCAACTGAATGGAAAAATCTGAAAGTTGGTGATATTGTTAAGGTGGAGAAGGATGATTTCTTTCCAGCAGACCTTCTTTTGCTTTCCTCCAGTTATGAGGATTCAGCCTGTTATGTTGAGACAATGAATCTTGACGGTGAGACAAACCTGAAACTTAAACACGCGTTGGAGGTCACTTCATCCTTGAACGAGGAATCGAATTTTAAAGATTTTAAAGCTGTGGTCAAATGTGAAGATCCAAACGCTAATCTGTATACTTTTGTTGGAAGTATGGACATTGAAGAGCAGCAGCATCCTCTTTCGCCTCAACAACTGCTCCTCCGAGACTCTAAATTGCGAAACACGGACTACATTTATGGAGCTGTTATCTTCACCGGTCATGATACAAAGGTTATTCAGAACTCAACCGACCCTCCTTCAAAGAGAAGCAGACTTGAAAAGAAGATGGACAAAATCATCTACTTCCTATTCGGCGTTCTATTTACAATTTCTTTTGTTGGATCAATTTACTTTGGCATTGTTACGGAAGAGGACTTGGATAATGGACATAGAAGATGGTATTTACGGCCAGACAGTGCTGAAGTTTACTTCGATCCCAATAGAGCTCCTTCTGCTGCAATATTGCATTTTCTGACAGCCATTATGATGTACGGTTACTTGATTCCTATCTCTTTATATGTTTCGATTGAAATTGTGAAGGTTCTTCAGAGCATGTTCATTAATCAAGATATTCATATGTATTATGAAGAAACTGATAAACCCGCAAATGCCCGTACCTCGAATTTAAATGAAGAACTTGGCCAAGTTCATACTATACTATCTGACAAGACGGGAACATTGACCTGCAACTCAATGGAATTTATCAAGTGCTCTGTGGCTGGAACAGCCTATGGACGTGGTGTTACAGAAGTTGAAAGATCTATGGCAAAAAGAAAAGGTTCTCCCTTGTTGATGAATGGAATGAAAGGTGTTGATGGTTCTCCAAATAACCTGAAGACCCCTGCTGTTAAAGGCTTCAATTTTGATGATGAGCGGATCATGGATGGAAACTGGGTTGAGGAGCCTCATTCTGATGTCTTACAGAAATTCTTTCGTTTGTTGGCAGTCTGCCATACTGCTATACCTGATATTGATGACGAAACTGGAAATGTTTCATATGAAGCCGAGTCCCCTGATGAGGCAGCATTTGTGATTGCAGCAAGAGAAATCGGGTTTGAATTCAATAAAAGGACGCAAAACACTGTCACAGTCAACGAGTTGGATCCATCAGCGGGCAAAAAATATGAGAGGTTAGTACTTTGACCTTTCTTCTTGCCTAATTATGATCTCATTAGTGGACAAAAGATTTGGAGTGACGTGTATTTAAGATTTACCCTCTTTTTTTCAGGTCATATAAACTTCTAAATGTTATAGAGTTCAACAGCGCAAGAAAACGGATGTCTGTGATAGTGAAGGATGAGGACGGAAAGATTTTATTGCTCTCAAAAGGAGCTGACAGGTTCGTTTGATTGACGAGTTCTTCCGAAATGTCTTCTCCACATTGAATTCCTATATCGACTTTTCATATATTTATATTATCCTGACAAGTTTGTTTTTTTGGTGTCAATGCAGTGTGATGTTTGGTAGACTTGCCAAAAATGGAAGGCGGTTTGAAGAGGAAACAAGGGAACACGTAAATGAGTATGCTGATGCTGGATTGAGAACCTTAATACTAGGTTACCGTCAGCTTAGTGAGGAAGAATATGAAGTATTTAATGAAAAATTCTTAGAGGCCAAGAATTCAGTGAGTGTTGATCGTGAGGAACTGATTGATGAAGTTGCTGAAACAATTGAAAAAGATCTGATTCTTCTTGGTGCAACAGCCGTTGAGGACAAACTTCAAGCCGGGGTAACGATTTAGATTTTAGTTATTAGAATTCACAAACCAGTTTCCAACATCAGAAAATGAATATGGTAATTATTTCCGGCGACTCAATTGTCCTTTCATTGTTGTAGGTTCCTGAATGCATTGACAAACTTGCTCAAGCAGGCATAAAGATATGGGTTCTGACAGGAGATAAGCTGGAAACTGCGATTAATATTGGGTAAAGTTTCTGTGAGAATCCGTTTTGGTTTTTTATTTGAGAATGCCTTCACTTGTCCCTGTATTTCTGACTCCAAAATCAAATCTTGCAGTTTCGCCGCTAGCTTGCTTAGACAAGGAATGAAGCAGATAATGATAACTTTAGAGAGCCCTGAAATTAAAACACTTGAAAAGGGAGATGATAAGGATGCTATTGCCAAGGTAATTAAATCCATTTCATATGCAATAAGCAGTTCTTTTTTTATTATTTATTATTATGTGATACTTTTACGTTGTACTGCATGTCACTTATTCAGCTTTATAAATTTACTTTGACAGGCTTCAAAAAGGAGTGTCGTCCAACAGATTTATGATGGGATGGCTCAAGTTAAAGCATCAAGCACTGATGCATTTGCCTTGATCATTGATGGGAAGTCTCTTGCATATGCACTAGAAGACGACACTAAGAATATGTTTCTAGACCTTGCAATTCAGTGTGCTTCTGTTATATGCTGTCGTTCATCACCAAAGCAGAAGGCACTGGTGAGTTTCGTACCTTTCAAGAAATGAACCGCCCTCTACTCTTAACCTCTTATTATTAACTTTTCATTCATCATGCTGAATATTTGTAAATATCTGTTTCTCAATTAACAGGTTACGAGGCTTGTCAAAACTGGAACAGGGAAAACTACTTTAGCCATTGGTGATGGTGCCAATGACGTAGGAATGCTTCAAGAAGCCGATATTGGAATTGGAATTAGTGGGGTTGAAGGAATGCAGGCTGTTATGTCAAGTGATGTTGCAATTGCTCAATTCCGATATTTGGAGCGTTTGCTTTTGGTACATGGACATTGGTGCTACCGAAGGATTTCTTCAATGGTAATGACTCATGACTCTGATCACTATTCTGGTCATACTGGAGTGTAAAGTTAACATATGAATCATCCATGACATGAAATTATACGAAAATGAAAATCTTCTTGAATCTGTTATTTAATTTCTTTCTTTCTTCTCTTTGCAGATATGCTACTTCTTCTATAAAAATATCACGTTCGGTGTCACCGTTTTCCTATACGAAGCATATGCATCCTTCTCTGGGCAGGCAGCCTACAACGATTGGTTTTTGTCTCTCTACAATGTCTTCTTCACATCACTTCCAGTGATTGCTTTAGGAGTATTCGACCAGGATGTATCTGCTCGGTTTTGTTTGAAGGTACGCCTATTAATTGAAAGCTTCATTTATTTCCTACCTATCTGAATCTTGCATGCGACATTTTGTTCACCAAATTTTATCAGTAAAACTTTCAAGATAATGATGAATTATCTACGGAGTATCGTCTGATTTGAAAGGAATGGTTTCTAATTCTTTTCTTCATGTCCTTTTGCAGTTCCCTTTGTTATATCAAGAAGGTGTACAAAATGTCCTTTTCAGCTGGAAACGTATAATCGGCTGGATGATCAACGGCCTTTGCAGCGGGGTCATTATTTTCTTCCTTGTCACAACTGCAATGGACCCTCAAGCCTTTAAGAAGGATGGAAAGGTTGCTGATTTTGCAGCTCTCGGGGCAACTATGTACACAGTCGTTGTTTGGGTAGTGAACATTAACATGGCCCTTGCCATCAGTTACTTCACCTTGATACAACACATCTTCATCTGGGGTGGTATCGCGCTATGGTACCTTTTCCTTTTGGCATATGGAGCTATTCCGGCTAATATTTCCACCACCGCGTACCAAGTCTTCGTTGAAGTCCTTGCTCCTGCCCCATCTTACTGGATAATCACACTCTTTACGGTAATCTCAGCCTTGATACCTTATTTTACATACAACGCGATTCAGATGCGATTCTTTCCAATGTACCATGGAATGATACAATGGATTAGACACGAAGGACACTGCGAAGATCCTGAATTTTGTAACATGGTCCGGAATAGATCAATAAGACCTACTACCGTTGGCTTTACTGCTCGATCTTTGGCAAGAACGAATCCATTGGATGGCACTAGTCACAGCCAGAAATAAGATTAGTCGTCGTCTCCTACTGGTAAATACCCTAGAGTTTTGGACTTCTAGATGATTCGGGCTGCGCTATCGAGCATACCGAGAGAAAGGAGTCCAGTGTACAATATGTTGAAAGATCAGTAGCAGCAGGTACCAGAAAGTTTGTAGATTTGAATATTAGGAGTTTTTAAGACAGATATATTTATTCATTCAAATATATCCTTGTAAATTATTGAGGTTTACATAGTACAGGAGGCAATAGTTGATGTCTTTCGTTTTCTCTTTAGGAAGAACAAAGGATTTCTCTTAAATCCTAGGTTTTGTTTTGTTTCCATTTGCAACTTCTATGTACACAGTGACATACCCCTGTGCAATAAAGAAGTTATTTATTCATTTTTTAGTTTCCCATTCTTGATTGTATTCGAGGTATCAACATTGTTTAATTTAAATACTCATTTTGTCTGAAATAAAATGTTCATTACGCTTTTATATACAAAACGAATAGGAAAAAGCTTATTTATCGCACCTTTACTACCTCTATATGGTTATGGAACACCTATTAGAACGATGGATTTGGATTTCTCCGGCCATAAATTTACTTGGTCCGATAAAAGGGCTGGTCTGGCCATGATCAGGGAGCATATTGATGAAATCTGGAATGGCGAAAGTGTATATATATATATATATATATATTCAGTTTCGGAGCATATATATAATTTATGTCACATTTGATGAAATTCTGTACTCCCTCCATTTCCATTTAATTATCGTTCAGGAGATTTATATGTATCCAAATTAACGGTCGTTTGAGATTCTTTTAGTGGGTGTCAATAATTTATTCCAATTATACCCTCAATATTTCTTTTATTTGTCGCCTATGTCATCTCTATTTTTTCCTTTATTTTCTTATGCTATAAAAGTGAGAGAGAGAGAGAGAGAGATGGGTAATATTGATTTTTGTTGTGAAAATGATAAATTTCTTAATTTTCTAAAATTGTCTAAAGCGTCTTATGTTTAGGAATGGAGGGAGTACAATTTAGTAAAAGGTTTTTTGAGCACAAGCCTTCAATCTTCAATTAATCTTCTTGCTCCACATAGCAGTGCTATTCAGCAATTAAAATTCTAGTTAAAAGTAATTAAAATTCAAGTTAAAAGTTATGTGAGAGGAAGGAGAGAGAAAGATAAAAAATTTAAATGAGATTAATAAAATTAATAAGGGAAATCTCAGACTTTACTTATATTTACTATTAAAAAAAACCTTTATAGCCGTGTATTTGTCAAAGTGTACAAATAATTTGGAACGGAGAGAGTGACTTCAACTTCATCATTTAATGTGTTTTTAGTTGGGAGAAGGGAATTCGATCCCATAACATTCAAGTTGAATGCCATATTTATAATTACTCTGACAGGGGTTGACATCTAATGCATTTTCACCTCGAGGGCATCACCACAATTTACAGGGCACCTTCCCAAAAGAGAGAGGTAAAAATTGTCTCCCGATAAAGCCATTAAAATCTCTCTCTGATACACACATTTAACCAGCTAAGGACACAGCAATATAACAAGCCGAAAGTCAAGGAGAACTTTTATAGTTGGCGCAACACTTCTGCTTCGTTATAATATGTTTGGGTTCAACCCCATACCCGATAATAATTACAGAGGGAAAAGGCACATTGAAGATGTACATAGAACCTGGAAACTAGGCACCAAGAAAACATAAGATATTGCACAAGTGATGCAAAAATAAAGCATTGTATCGCAGCTCTAAGAACGCAACTTATCCAGGACAAATATTGGCTAATTATTCAGCCTCCACACAAATATACCCTATATCAATGTTGGCTACGTCGGTAGTCTCATGAGACATTGGCCTAGTAATACTAGTTTGGCCTAATACTCGGTTTGCCAATGTTAGCTATGAAAACCGAGTATTAAACCAATGTTTTATGAGACCGTGCCTGTGTTTACTCAATTTTGCAAACGTATATAAAAGGAACGAAAACGCAAATGGAGATTAGCTAAAAGGATCTTAAGCTTGAATCAATATCTCAAAAATGTAATAACCATTGAAAAATTGAAAACAAGAAAAATATGGAATTGCATACTGATAAATTCCAAAAAATAAAATGAAATTCAATAATTTCAAACAAGATAGTTTATGATGACATTTTTTCTTTTCTTTTCTCGTCCTTCTCCTCCATCCTCAAAATGATCATATCTTTATTGAGGTAACATAACATAATCCTTTGTACAAGTATTCTTGGGCTATAACACAATCCCAGAATGAACCATACCACAAATAGTACTATTGGAGACATATTACATAATAAACACAATTATATGAGCAGACAAAGGACACATAATATTAATCAATAAGGCCTAATTCAATCCTCCATCTTCATCATTCTCAAAGTCCCACATTGAATAAATAAGAAAGAATAATCACAAATGTCAATAATGCCCTTACAAATCAAGACGAGTATATTAGATTAGTAGTGGGGTCCCTTTACAGAGCAGCGATGCCAAGAAAATCTGTGGCGGATTTTGCCAAGATGTTGGCAAATTCATTGAAACTAATAACACCATCACCGTTTGTATCTGCTTCTCTCATCATATCAGACAATTCTTTGTAAGTTAAAGGATGTCCCATTTTAGCCATTTGGCCAGCAAGTTCAGCAGGGGTAATAATGCCATTCCCATCACGGTCGAAAGATCGAAAAACTTGCATAAGTTGTTCTTGATTGATCAAGACTTGTTCATTCAAATCAGGCAAGATAGCATCAACAAGTTCATCAAATTCAATCAAACCATTACCATTAACATCCATATTCGATAATAAAAGATAGATTTGATCCCCAGTCGGTTTAAGGCCTAAAGATCGAAGAAGGGCAGCTAATTCTAGCTGTGTTAAACTGCCATCATTGTCCATGTCGAAACGCATGAATATGTCCTCCATTTGTTTAAGCTGATCTGATTGAAGTTGCTGCCTAGCCATCCTTAATATTTTTTCGAATTATTATTATTATAGGATGGAGGAAACATAGGAAGGTTAGAGGAAAGAAAGAAGAAAATAGAGGAAAGAAATAATTTTTGTTAAAAATGTAAACAAAATTTTGATGAAATTTTTGACAAGTTTTATTTTGAGGTTGTTTAATATGTGGGGTTGTGGTTTTACTTGGTAGATTGATTATATTAAATGAGATTCAGACATTGATTGGAACATGTTACTACCAAAGACTTGTCCAAAAACAGTGTTTGGATCTTGGAATTTTGTCATATAATGAGTTTTTTTTTTTTTTTGTTGAAACTTGAATTGTCAACCATGTGACAAAGTCTACTATGTAATTGACCTTGTCCTATAGTTTTATTTGTCTTTGGTTGCAAAGTAAATCAAATGTATTGAATGGTTTGAATATTCTCATTTTTGTTTGTTTGTTTTTTTAATTTTTTTTAAATCTCATAAAGTTTAACTTTTCTTCTTCTTCTTTTTTTAGTTAAGAGTGAAATGAAGGAAATAGAGGAAAAAGGAAAGGGGAGCAGAATGAAGGGTTGAGTTTATTAATAAAATAAAATTATTGTCAGCATCGTCTATTTTGACAGTAAATCAATGTATACTTTTTCTTAAGCATTATTCATCAGGATTTATTTCATTATTTTATTTACATTTTTTTTGTAATTGTTCGTATTGTACCCTTTAACAGTTCTAATTCTCGTTTTCAGGGATTACAAAAATAAAATTAATCATGAAACATACCAAGTAGGGATGGCAATTTGATCATTAATTCGTTGACCCACTTTGCCCCAACGTCTTTTGAAACAGATCCGCTCTACCCGTACAGAAAACGGAGCAGATCTATTCTGCCCCGCGAACGGGCAAATCGAATTTGGTATTTGTCTGCTCCGCTCCGTCCCGTTTGCCTCATATATATTATATTATTATAATATT
>JAOWBF010000015.1:7921702-7933862 GCA_028566175.1 Vinca major
TGTTTTTATTATTTTAATCAAAACTGTGATGTGGCTGATTCTGGACCAAGTGGTCCATGTCCCCACTTGTAGCCCTGATCCATATCAGAAGTATTCCTTTTCTTTTTCTCACTTCCATCAAATTTACCCATTTCCTTCTTTATTTTTCTCTTTATTTTTTATCATTACTACTCTCCCAAGCTTTTATTGTTTCTTGGGCATGATTTATTTCTAGTTTTGTTTCAGAAACTGTTCATAATAAAAGGGATTTAAAAGTTTGAATAACATATCCACTAGAGCCCCCTAATTAAAAAAAACTTTGATTTTACGGTGTTAAAAAGTTTAATCCATTTGTTTCAAAAAATGGTGTTCAGAATTTAGTACCAAAAGTAGCTGCCTTCAAGCACAGATTCTTGAATTGGGTATCTTTTCTTTTTCCTTTCACAACCTTTTTAGTTTCTTGACTGGGGTTTTCTCTTTCAGTACTGCCTGTAGCAAAGGGGTTTCATTCAATGAGTATTTATGATGCTGAAATCAATGTCTCTCTCTCTGCTTTAAATTAACTGCTTTCTGTACACTTTTTAAAGCTTTTTTCTTGAATGGGTTTTTGTTTTTCTTGGATATTTGAGGGTTCCTTTACTGTAATTTTGAATTAACTGTTGGAAATTCCATGTTTTCTTTTTGGGGGTATTTTTGGGTTATTTGGTCTTTGAAGGTTGTGTTTGGCGCGATGGTAAGTGTTTATTTGCTAGGTCACCAGCATCTTTATGAAAAAAATAGGGATCGGGACTTCCCCGGTAATGCTTTGTACATCGGGACCCAGACCCTATTGATGTGGGAGCTAAGTGCACTGGGTATAGCCTTTTTTTTTTGTTTATTTGCTCTTTAATGAAATGTATAGGGTGCTTTGGAAATCCTTCCAATTTTTGCCTACATTTTCTTGTCTTTTTGAGTTCATTAGTGATGATATGAATTGTCATTCTCCTATGTTTTCAAGTGCCTACCTTGACTGTTAATTGTTCTCTTTCCTTTGTTTTTATTACTTCCTCTCAGTTTGAATTTTAGGCCTGCTTGTAAAATTGATTAACCCTTTTGGCTATAATTGGTCTAGTTTAAGATAGCTATCATTATTCTTACATCTTTTAGCATTCAATAGGCACTTTTCTTGAAGAAAGTGGATTTTTTTTTTTTTTTTAGATACTTTGCTAACATTAAATTTTTTAGGCCCATATCTGAATTTAAGAACAACCACACTAGTGAGGGAATTGTTTTTTTTTTTGGGTTATGGCTGATAAGGATAATCTTGAACCAGAGAAGAGGAATGCAGATCTTTTGAACTATCATTCATCAAATGTGCCTTTAGATTGGAAATTAAGTACAAACAATCTAGCAAATGCTTCAATGGGAATTATTCCTAAAGGGAATATGTTAGACTCTTCTTCTTGCTCAAGTGCCACCATGGTGGACTCATTTTGCTCTACTACCATGTGGGACCAGCCCACAAGTTCACAAAATTTAGGTTTCAGTGACATTAATGTTCAACATAATTCTACCACTTCAAATGCATTGGGTAATAGACCAGGTGCTCTTGATGGCATACCTGGTTTGGGTTGGAATCCAACAAATTCAATGTTGAAAGGAAGTATGTTTCTACCTGGTACACCTGGCTTTCTTCCTCAGAGCTTACCTCGTTTTCCAGCCGATTCAGGTTTCATTGAAAGAGCTGCAAAATTTTCTTGCTTTAGTGGTGGAAATATTGGTGATATAATGAACCCTTTTAGTAGCATAGCTGAACAAATGAATCCTTACTCTAGAATTCTAACACCAGGACAACAAGCATTACAAGAGGGTTTTATAACAAATGAATCAAAAACAGCTTCTGGACCTCAATCCCAGAAAAATGAAAGGAATATGGCGGCTGAAGGTGTAAAACGTATTTGTCTGGCTGCGGAGCATGGGACTCCAACCGGAAGCCCGCTCAAAACTGAAAGAACCGTTGAAAGCTTAGCAAGGTCTCATGATGAAGCGAAACGTGGTGTTGGTGGTTCTAGCAACGAGTCTGATGAAGCTGAATTTAGTGGCCGAGGTGGTCAAGAGGAGTTAGATGGGGCAGGGGGAGAGGCTTCTTCGAAGGGAATAGGTTTAAAGAAGAGGAGGAGAAGTGGTCAGGTTGAACTACAATTTCTACCTTTCTTGTATGATCGAATAGTTTGAAGTTTTGTTCAGTTTTTTACATTGCATTTGGTTTTTTTTAAACTATATGGTTAGGATGCTGAATTTGATCAAAACAAGGGATTTTCACAGCCAACGGCTGAAGCCAGAAAGGATCATTCTTCTGAAATTCAGCCGAAGGTAGATCAAAATCCCACTTCAACTACCGGCAAGCCTGGTGGGAAGAATGCTAAACAGGGACCTCAGGCTTCAGATTCACAAAAAGTAGAATATATTCATGTTAGGGCACGAAGTGGGCAGGCAACAAACAGCCACAGTCTTGCTGAAAGAGTAAGTCTTCTTTTTTACGGTAAAAAGGGAAGCGGCATTTCTTTGTTATTTGATTAGAACTAATAGATTTATTTGTAGGTAAGGAGGGAAAAAATCAGTGAAAGGATGAAGTTTCTTCAGGATCTTGTGCCTGGTTGTAGCAAGGTTGGTTGCTTTTCGGGGGCATATTGTTGTAGAAATGTACATTGCCTAAATTGTCTCTAGCATCTCATGAACTTTAGTTGTTTTTCAGGTCACTGGCAAAGCAGTTATGCTTGATGAAATTATTAACTATGTCCAATCTTTGCAACGCCAAGTTGAGGTTAGTTTTGTCTTCTTTTTTCAATTCTTTCATTGAATATTTACTGAATATGTTGCCATGTTCGTTTTCTGGAAGTGCTTCGGCAACTGTTATATATACTCTTACCGATTATCGGGAGGCATAATTGAGTTGTTTCATAATTTGTTACTCCCTTTGTTTCATGATATAATGCCTTTTAGCCCTTTTTATCTATTTGCATGATGTTTGGCCTTTTACAAATTTTAAGGAACCTAGTAAAGGGTATATAATGAGAATATTTTCACTTATTTTTCTCTTCCTTAATTTATGCAAAATGGCCAAAAGGCGTTATATTGTAAAATGGAGGGAGTATCATTTACCTTGAAATATTCCTTTTTAAGTGGAAGGGCTCCGATGATTTTCTGAGAAGGAAAATGATTTCGGCTCTTGATATCGAAGCTTTTATTCCCCTGTTCAACCGTCCTTTTCTGTGGACCTCTATCCCTAATGGTTGATGTTCTTTAGAAAATTTAGTGGAGTTCTTATATTCTGCAGTTTGTAGCCGATGTTGTTAACTATTTTATGTCTTCAATGTATGTGTAAATTTATTTATTTTTCTCTCTTTCGTGCAGTTCCTCTCAATGAAACTTGCAACGGTAAATCCACGCCTAAATTTCAACCTTGAAGGGCTCCTAACAAAAGATGTATGTAAAAAATTACTTGCTGACACTAGATATTTATTATCAAACTTAATTATGCATTTTCCATTATACATATATGTTCGCCTTGAATACAGATCCTTCAGTCAAGAGCTGGTTCTTCATCTTCATTGGCGTTTCCACCTGATATTAGTATGAGTTACCCTCAACTTCATCAATCGCAAGGAATAGTCCAAACAGGTCTCCACGGCTTAGGAAACGCTGCAGATGCACTTCGAAGGTCCATCAGTTCGCCTTTGGCAGCCATGAGTGCAGGAGGGTACAACGAAAATACTACTCATGTACGCTTTTAACAACTATTCCAAGTCTATGTTACTTTTCGCATATAGTCTCTGCTTTCTTTTCTTACCTTTTTCCAAACTCAGACCAGGTTGCGTTGAACTGACCAAATAACTCTTTGAGAAAAGACGTGTCAACTGATTCCAGTCGCCTTATACTTTCTGTTCATCGTAGGTTTCTAGTGCGTGGGACGATGAGCTTCATAATATAGTCCAAATGGGATTAAATTCAAGTGCTCCCATCAGCAGCCAAGATTTAAGTGGTATTGAAACTTCCTGATTTAAAATTCTCTTTGAATCTACACGTGAACATTTGTCTGATCAGAGAATTCCCTGGTGCATTTGCAGGGCCTCTTCCTCCTGGCCTTATGAAAGCTGAACGCTGATTCCCCCGCCTCAGCTCTGTTATATGCTAGAGCACGGTATTTATGGAGGCGGTTAGTCTTATTAAGGGTACTGAATGTATTGTTTTTGCCCCCCCTCCAAATTCTTAACCTGAAACTAGTTCCCTCCCCACTTTTGAGTATGATGTCCTTGTTAGAGATTTAGGGGCTTAGTGTTTTGTACAGATCCAGGCAAAAGTAAATTATTTTGTTACTATGTGAAACCTCCACATTCATGGTTTTATGCTTTTGCTACATAGTTATGGAATAAATGATTTATTCAACTAGAATAGCATCAAGTGGGGTGGGGTGGGATGGGGGGATATGAACTTTGGATTGAAGGATATTCTGGAGAAAATCCGTTTCGTCATTGCAAAAAAGGTGGTATTATGCTGAGAATAAAAGATTTTAGGTCAAAATTTGGAAATCTTAGAACACAGTTTCAGAGAGTTAGAGAATGGAGATTGGAATACTCTCCTTCAACTTGAATGAATCACTGCAATGGAAACAACTTGGTGAAGAGGGTTCTATTATACCCTCTTGTATTCTTCTAGCAATTGAGTAGGTGGGAGGTGATGGTTGTGATAAATTTGAAGTCATTAATCGTCTCTAGAGAGGTTGATGCTCATTGAAATCTCCGTCGATGGAGGAAGTGGCTGTTTTTGCGCATTGAAATTAAAAGTTGTCGATGGAGGAATTGAAATTCGTCAGTGGAGGAATTGAAAGCGTCTGATGGAGGATTATGTTTGGATCTGTTTTCTTACCCGTTTTCATATTGAGACTCAATCCAAATGTGACCAGACCAAACCCAAACCCAAACCAAAACCAAAATCTTGTCCAAGTACACCCATACAGAAAAAATGAATTGAGATGTTAGTCATAAAAAAGAAATAGTTTTAGGGCACAATTCGCCAATTAGCCTATCTGGAACCCATAAAAATATATAGTAGTGCACCCCCTCTTTATTGTAGTCGTGCCACGTTAATAAATCTATTTTAGAAATAATAAATGTTGCCTCCCATTTGAATATATATATATATATATATATATATATAAAATTCTATTCAGCAATTTATAAATTAAAATAAATTTAATTAGTTAACAAATATTTTCATCTTGCAATAATATGCATCTCATCCGATTCGCCTACCCCATTAATAAGGGCAAACATCATTTGTCCCGACTAATAATTGATTGACATATTCAATTTTCCTTTACGGGTTTCACTATTTTGTGTCTCATTCTCTGTCTCCATGAATAATACATGTCAATTTCTCATTAGTAATAACGAATTGGGATAGAAGATTTTTTTTGTCAGAAACAACATAATATACATATCAACCAATACCTGTTACAACAGTTTGTTCATTAACATCATTACAAACCATCCTAGAATACTTAGACACATTGGCATCCGATATCACTAACTGTCTTACGAAAAAGAGGGTAGATTAAAAACCAACAAAATCAGAGCAAGCAACAGCTGCACAATATTTTGCGAGCCCATCAACGCATGCATTTGCTTTTCTGTTGATGTGAGTAATGCTGCTCTTCGGTATCCTCTTGAGCAATGTCCTGCAATCAAATATTAGAAAAGATAAAAGGATGTATATCAATATCACCATGAGTTACAAGATTAATAACAACCCAGGCATCGAGTTCAACAGCAAGCTTTTTGATATTAAGTTTGATCACCAAATTAAGACCGTTTATCACAGCCCAAAGTTCAGCCATGGTGTTGGAGTAGTATCCTAAATTTTGGGCGAAGCCCAAGAACCAAATCCCCCTATGATTCCTTATAATGCTCCTGTACCCTCATTTCCCCGTATTTCTAAAAGAAGAGCCAACAATGTTAAATTTACTCCATTCCCTATCCAGTCGTTTCCAAGAAACCATAATCTGTTTCTTAATCTTCTGATTACTAGCCAAAGCATAGTATTCCGTCGCCCGCCTCAAGGTATCCATAAACCTGTCTGTTTCAGGCTACTCGGGTTGGAATATACATTTATTCATGTTATTCCAAATAGTCCAACACTCGTAAGCAAATAACATCCACCAAGGAATATTGTTAAAAGGTGAAGTGTCAGTACACCCACAACCACTTTTAATCTATTCATCAAAACTTAAATTTGCTAAACTAGGCCTATATGTATCAATTCCCAAACTAGCCCATGAATCTTTTGCCTTACTGCGTCCTCTCAAAACATGCTTTATTGTCTCATCCCCTAACCCACACTGGTTACAAGAAGGGGAATTAACTATATGTCTTTTGAATAGTTGGGCAGTGTTGGGACTCTATCATGGTTACAAGTCCAAAGGAACAATTTAACTCTTTGATTGCAATCCACCTTCCATATCCATCTCCATTTTTTCAGCTTAATGGTTTCGTCCTAATTATTCTAATGTATAATAACATGCGCTGTTTTGGAACTGAGTTACCTATCCGAGGTATCCTTCCATCGCCTACGATCTTGTTTTATTCCATTTTCCATCCTGGGCACAGCTTTGATGGACTTAATAATCTGGCCTGGGAGGTAAAAAGATAAGTTATTAACATTCCAAGTGTCACTTATGTTTAACAACTCATTTAACTTCATGTTATCCTCACCCTTGGTCCTTGGATACAGCTACTCAATTGACCACTACCAATCCAGTCATCCTTCCAAACTCTTATAACCTCTTACGTACCTAGAATCCATGCGGAACAATCAAGGAAGATGTCCAACCCCACTTTTAAGGCCTTAAAGTTAATAGACCCTGCACCACCGTTCAATTCCAGTAGGGCTTATCTCCACTCTTCAAATACTTCTTCCTAAGGATCCATGCCCTTTTAGTTGTTCTATCCTTATTCATTCTCCAAATCAACTTTGTGAGCCCCGTTCGGTTGATGTGGATAGCCTTATGGATGCCCAAGCCGCCAAACTGTTTAGGTTTAGTAATTCTATCTCATCTTACTAGGTGTAATTTTTTCTGTGTTCCCCAACTCCCCCAAAGAAAAGAGCACTGTTGCTGGTCAATTTTTTCACAAATATTGATCGAAATTGGTAGACATTGTGAACAATAAGAAAAGAATTGAGAAGAAGATGGCTGAATGATAGTACGCCTACCAGCTAAGGATATAAGATTGGCCTTCCAGCAAACCAACTTTTGGTTGATCCTATCAAGAAGAAATTGGAAATTGGAATTCTTTGGTCCTTTATGAAAGATTGGAAAGGCCAAATATATCCCCAGGTTTACAGTATAACGAATCTGAAGCATATTCTCAATATCTCGAACGCTCCTCCTGGAGAGAGAGTTAGATTTGCTCAAGTTAATACTTTGCCCAGATCTCTTGCAAAAATCATCTAGCACCATTCTCATTTGAATAATCGGTTGATCATCTGCCTGACTGAATAAGATAACGTCATCAGAAGATTCATACTTGTTAATAGAAAGACCGCCAGACGGAAGAAACTTGGCAAAAAAGGCCAAGGTATTAATTGGTTAATCATAAGGTTATATATGTCAATCCACTTAATAGTTAGACAGTTTTTTGAATTTTAAAAAATTTTGCCGTTGGCTCCTCGCCGCAACGGTAACGCTCTCTTCATATATTAACCCATTTTTCCTTTCTACACAGAGAGAAATCGAAATCAACAGAGAGAGAAAAAATGGATTCTTTTGAGAAACTGGAGAAAGTTGGAGAGGGGACTTACGGCAAAGTTTATCGAGCAAGAGAAAAAGCAACGGGCAAAATCGTAGCCCTCAAGAAAACTCGCCTCCATGAAGATGAAGAAGGCGTTCCCCCCACTACTCTTCGCGAAGTAACCCTCCTTCGAATGCTTTCTCGAGATCCCCATATCGTCAGGTTCGTTTAATTTCATCATCAATTCATATTTTCTTCTTTAAATTTTATTTTAGGTTTATTTTTTTGAAGAAATCTTGAAAATTTAGGTTTTGTTTTTAAGGTTGATGGATGTGAAACAAGGACAGAATAAGGAAGGGAGGACGGTTTTGTACTTGGTTTTTGAGTATATGGATACTGATCTAAAGAAATTCATCCGTAGTTTTCGTCAAACTGGAGGAGACATTCCATCGAACACAATCAAGGCATTATTCTTATTCCATATAATTCCTTGATTAATTCTGAGTTTTTTTCCTCGATCTTTTCCTCTGTTGATTGTTTCTGATCATGGGTTTCTTCTTGGATTTGAAATTCCAGAGCTTGATGTATCAGCTTTGTAAAGGGGTTGCTTTCTGCCATGGCCATGGTGTTTTGCACAGGTCAGGCCCTAGATATATTTTAGTACATTTCTGTGGATATTAAAGTGAATTTTCTATATGGGTTATTGAAATTTGGTTGAACGGTAATGAATCAGGGATCTTAAACCACATAATCTTCTGATGGATCGCAAAACAATGATGCTGAAAATAGCAGATCTTGGGCTTGCTAGGGCTTTTACTCTTCCCATCAAGAAGTACACTCATCAGGTATAATATATCTTCTCTGTTAGCTTCAAAATTGAGATAATCATTGACTCCCAAAAATTTGAAATGAACAACGAAAATTAGTTTCAGTATCTGAAATTTGACACCAACAATTGAATACATCAACAACAATAACATAACTCATTAAGTTCTCAGTAATTGGATGTATGGAGGGGAAGAAGAGGAGACAAACCAACAATTGAATAATAAATAAATACTAGTTTTTTATTTTAATAACTGTTCTATAAAATGTTTCCTTTGCCCGCTTACATTTCAACCAATCCGCTTTAACTCGATGCGCCACATCCCATCTAGTTCTCCATTTTCCTGAATAATAAAACCCATATACCAAACATAAGCATTCGTCCAGGCAGTGTTATTAATCTCGGATAGCAGTGCGGAAGGGCCGACTCCGAAAACTCTATAGCAAATAGCGGTAACAGTGCTATTTCGAATTCTATGTAATTAATTAAAAAAAAATTTCCAGACAATAAGTAAAATAAAGTTATAAACAAAGAAGAAAAAACATGTCGTTTGATTTTTTTTTTCGAGGATAGCGGCTGAAGTTTGAAGTTATAAAAATTTGGAGTTTTTTCCATCTCCAATTTGCCCTTAAGTTTATAACTAGTGTTAAGGGCAAAAGAGGAATTTTCAACTCTCATCCAAAAAGATTCGCAATTGCGCCGATATGCCCGCTATTTCGTCTGAAAACACTATTGTGTGGTGCTATATATACACATCCATAGCGGTATAGGGCTGCTCCGCTGCTATTAATAACACAGCGCCCAGATACCTATGTTTGTTTGAAATTTAAGATAATCTGTCAAATGCATGAACAATGAAAATTAGTTTCATAATTCTGAAATTTGACAACAGTACCTTATTGATCGAGCAATGAAAATTAGTTTTAGATTCTGTACACTTTTGTAAAAGAATTGAAAACTGATAATGTGTATTTGACACCAAGAATGTGAATGAACAATGCAGATTAGTATCAATATCTGAAATTTCGACACCAGCACTTGAATAATAATTAAAGATTGGTTTTTGATTCTTCAAATTTTGTTAATGATATGAATTGGCTTCTGTTATTGTAAAGTTTTTTCTTCAAGAAATTGAATAGATAATGAAGAACGGACGTTCGAATGAACAACGAAGATTAGTTTCACTATCTGAAATTCCGGCAACAGCACTTAATGAGCAATAAAGATTAGTTTTTTAGATACTTGAAATTTGTTAAAGAACTGAATTTGGCTTCTGTGATTCGAAATTTTTTCTTCAAGAATTTTGAATAAGTAAAATCCAGAATGGCTTTTGTTTCAGATACTGACTCTGTGGTATAGAGCTCCTGAAGTCCTATTGGGGGCAACTCATTATTCTACAGCTGTGGATGTATGGTCTGTGGGCTGTATTTTTGGTATATTTCTTTTTCACTGATGCTCTTCTTTCATGATATAATCGGCTAATCGCGTAATCTCCCGTTGCTAAAGTTTTCTGTTATTGTTCAACTTTAGCGGAACTTGTTACAAAGCAAGCACTCTTTCAAGGAGATTCTGAGCTGCAACAGCTTCTACACATCTTCAGGTTGTTGTTCAAGACGAAAACATTTTTAGATATTGTTTACACCAACTTTCAAGGACCTTCCTAATATACCCTTATTTTGATGCAGATTGTTGGGTACTCCTAATGAGAAAATCTGGCCGGGCGCGAGCAATTTACCTAACTGGCACGAGTACCCCCAGTGGAACCCGAAGTCACTATCAACAGCTGTGCCTAACCTTGATGAGCAGGGACTTAACCTTCTAGCTGTATGTCATGATTTGGCTCGCTCTTGTTAGTTCTAATTAAGTAGCGTAATGAGATTTAAAGACGATTTACCATTGTGGGATACTGTTTGACATGCAGGAAATGCTGCATTATGAGCCGCCGAGAAGTATTTCTGCAAAGAAAGCAATGGAACATCCTTATTTTGAGGATCATGACTAGACAGACTTCCTTGATGATTTAGGATGTAATTAATTGCTTTCCTCGAGCATTATTTTCCAGTCCTGCGTTAGGCGGATTTGCTAATTGGGGTTCATCCTTGAATTAAAGTTTAGGGCGTAATGTTTTCTATGTTCTAAGAATTTCAGTGAAGTATCACACAATTCTGACTGAATTTTTACAGTGTTTTGTTAACTAGCTGCCATATATTTTACCGTAGTAGTACAATGGTTGCTATGTTGTAAGCATTTCAGTGAAGTATATAACACATTCTGACTGTTTTTTGCCATGTTTTGTTAACTAAGTAACATATATTTTACGTGAAACTTGTGCCAATGTACCAACAAGCGTTCTCATCCGATTATTATAGAAACAATTAGCCACAGCTTGCGAACTTTCGTGGAAAGTGAAAAAAAATTAATGGATTTCGGATATAAATTTTGTCGAAATACATGTGTCATCATGTACTTCGTTGTAAGTGGATTTTGATATGTTTTTCAACTGTCTTTTCTGCTGCCTCTCTCGCTTTGATTGGTTTTAGTGGAATCTGTCGAACTTTTATACCTATGGTTCTCATTTTAAACTGATATAAGTAGAAACGCAGCAAGTCACAAAGGTCAACTTTTATAGCCAAAGAAAGAAAGAAAGAAAGAAACCAACCTAATTCGACTGTTTTGGTTGTTTCGGTAAGTGGCTGTTGTGGCCACCTGACCACGATGATCCAAGCTCATCCTTCCAATCTTGCATATGGTGATGCCTTTTGCATAAAAAGATTTGTGACGAGCTTGATCATCCCTTTTCCCTTGTCACGAATGATGGGAACCCGAATGACACAACAATAATGATAACATAACTCATTAAATCCTCAGTAATTGGGGTATGACGAGAATGAATAGGAAATATGCCTAACTTTTGGCAATAAATATATGAATTGACAGCTCTCAGAATACCATTAAAACAGATAGATTGGAGCTGACCTAAAAGTTGGCAATGAATGCACAAATACGATCATTTTTTTCACTCACTTACCATTAAAAATTATCAGAATGGGGGTTGCAAAGTAAACTGTTTCGCGTTTGAGACTCTATAACCAGTATCTTGGGACATCAATGGGGTTGGGGATAGATTCATGGTCAGCAAAGACCTGCATTGTCGATTTCAATTTGGAGCTTTGACATTCATGAAAAAAGTTAGTTGACCACAGCTAGTCTTACATACCTCATTCACTTTAAAGTAGGTACCATTAAGCGGGAAACTTCCTCTCATGGCTGTTCGACAAGGTATCTGTTCAAAAGGTTGTAATAAAGATCAGACGTATTAGAGGAAATAATAAGATGTAAAATGTTATTGAGATATTAAAAAGAGAATTAAAGTTATTAGGTTTCCATCCTTACGGAGGAAGTCTACAAAGCTCTAAGAAAGATAAATAACAAGGATATGAAGCATTTACACATTTTTTCATTCTAGTGTTTACCTAAGCACGAAAGTCGCACAAGAACACCAAAGATAAATATTATTTATCCTTTCCAGAAACAATATTGAATTTCCTTATCCGATAGTCCAAATGACAAAGAGGACTTGGTGTTACAT
>JAOWBF010000015.1:8016451-8031803 GCA_028566175.1 Vinca major
AAGGAACTAGGTAGTAGTTGTTTTTGCTTAGGAGATGACTTGATTGTTTACAATATGATATGTCATAAAAAAAACTACTTCAAATTGACGACTGAGCGTAGTCACCACCACCGGAGATGCTCTAAACGCTACATATTAGTTGACATAAGCAATATTCATGCCAAAATATGTATCCAAAATTGACCACACAAGTCTCTAAAAATATTCACAAAATTATGCCACAAATCGTCATAACAGTGTTTTGCAACTATTTTCTATTTTCTATTTTCTATTATTATTTAGCAAAAAAAAATTATTTTATATTATCCGAATAAGAATTAGTTTAACTGAAAAATGCTGCGTGAAGGTTGATCTTAAAGCATTAATTTGTAGGGGAAAAGTGAAGGCAATTTTCAATATCCTTATAAGGAGCAAGTAAAATATATTAAAGCTATCTTTTATGCCTGAAATCGTCTGTCCCGTATATGTCAATCAATTACAATTTGTTATGTGAACATTTCTTCCAATTATATATACATGATAAATTGTGATTAGTTGGCTATAAGAATGGGAACATACAGGTGGATAGATGAGTTTTTGCCTCATTGATTACTTAACAAGCTTAGCCTTTACTAAAAAAGCGAAAAACATACAAAACAGAAAGAAAAAAAAAGAAAAGGAAAGGAAAGAAAGACCCTTTGCTCATTATATTACAAGACCTTTAAAAAGACCACGTATTGTACAAAGAGTCTGATCAAATTAAATTTCAATTTGAGATTTCAAGTCTCAGGTTGGTCTCAAATCTAAACAAAAAATTTCATAGGCTCAAATCAAAGAAAGTTTGATTCTCAAATTGAGTTCCGAATCTCACATCAGACTCAATCCAAACACACCCAATATTGTGATCTATGGAACAGGATATGACTTGTTATTGCACATACATTTATAAGCCATCGGACAAGTTTCTGCTTCTTCAAGTGAAGAACAAACAAAGCTAACCATAACCAATCTACATGGAGTACAAGATCCACATGCATGGGAACAATCTGGTAAACCTGACCCTGGAATTTGTAATGTATCACCTCTTTTCTTCCAATACATTTCAGATTTCACATTTGTAGTCTGCTCTTTTCTGCTAGCCACTGCTGCATGGTGATGATGCCCATGACCTATTTTTTACACAAAATATTTCAATCCAAATAAGCAACAAAACTTTCCAACAAAAATAAATGTAACTAGGCGCAAAACTAGCAATTTTATAGTGAGAGAACGAAAATATATACTAAAGGACAATATAATTTTTAAAATTAGTTTGTGGGATTTTTCAAATTTGAATTCAAAAGATTTTTCTAAAAACATTTATTTTTCTAAGAGTAAAAATTTTAGTTTTAAAAATCTAAGTAACTAGGTGCAAATCTAGAACTTATAGATTAAATGCAAATTACATAAAGACATATATTATAAGAAAATGTTAAAAAAAATAAAAAATCGGAGGATATATTACATAAAAACGGTATATTAAAAGTTTTAGTGAACTAAATACGATATTTGCAAGAAAGTTTAAAAACAATAAATAAATATAATTTTCTTGTGTAAAATTTGACGTTTCAAAATTTATTAAGACTGCCACCATCCCGCCATTGACTGCAACAAATAAGTCTTTTACGATTGTTTTATAATGAAACAAAGAAACTTACGAGAATGTGATTTTCCAATATGCCTAGCTTGGAAGGCTGCTGCAAATAAGATCAAGAAAATGAGGATAGTTGCAAGATAGGAAGAACCCTTCATCATATAGACTCTTTTACTTATTTTTATTTTTTAAAATTTCTCCGATGTTCGATGAACAATTGCAAGAGCACGTTGCTTGATGATTGTAGTGAATATTGTTATGTTTGGAATGAAGGAGAAGCGCGATAAGATTTATAAAGGGGTGGAGGAAGTAGGAAGTGTGGGGGTGGGATCCATTTGGGTTCGAACTTAGACACAAGTTGAATTCTTATTATGTTGAATCTGAGTCTTTTTTAATTACAATTCAGAATCAACAATTGTAGGCCTCAGATCTTATATGAAAACTATAATTTTAATTGAGTTTTTTAGTCGTTAGATGTCTTGGTTCTACACAATTATAATTTAGACTTGCTTCATTTAACCCAATCTTAATTTGGATATATAAAAAAGTATATCTAGACTCGTTGACATGCCTAATTGAAGCAAAATCACATGTAAGAGGGGAAATGGGGAAAGAGTCACATGAAGAGAATGCAAAGAAAGAAGGAAGTCACAGAGGTTGAAGCTTTTGAGCTATGGCAGATGCAATATTGTTCACCCTTTTCGGAAGGGGAAGTACAGTGATATTGAAAGGGATTTACGTGAGAATTTAAATGTAAGTGCATTTTTGTGGGTAGTACAAATTATTACATGCTCATGGGACACCGTTTAATGTGACTGTCATTAATGTTGTTGCATTTTTACAGGAAAGAAAACGGCGTGGTCCCTTGGAATAACCTGCAAAAAAATCATATGTCCTAGTTTTTGTACCCAATCAATCACAATTCGCTATTTGTATATATAATTGGAAGACTTATATGCATATCAAATTTTGATTAGTTGTGTACAAGAATAGAGACATACACCGAAACAGACGATTTTTTACCCTTTTAACCATGGTTCAATTCATGTAAATTTTGTGCGCATTTTTAAATAGTGACAGTAATTAAAAAAAGTATAAAATTGTAAAACTAATGATCTACAAATATTTTGTTGACAAAAGAAGAAGCGAAAATCTATTAAGGCCCTTGAACTATTTGCGACTTGCAATTATAATCGGAGCCATTTCTATCCCTAATTTTTTGAGACCTGCTAAAAATTCTCTTACGCAAGATAATATTGAGATTGATTACAAACAAACCCTAGAAACACAACCTGCAATTCGCACACACTCACACTAGAAACACACACCAATTCACTTTTCACACACAACTCCCTATTTCTTTCTTTCTCTCTTTCTTTTTTCCTTTCTCCCTCCACTCACTGACACCACTGCCTCCAGCATTCTGCCCATGTCCGTCTCAAACAAGTACTAATTAGGCCCCAATTTTTTTTTAAAAGTATAAATTATAAAAAATGTCAAAATATAATTATAGATTCAAGTTTTAATAGTGCAACAATTATAATATTGATGGTTATTTAAAAAGGTCTTCTTCTTTAAAATACGATTGTATTTTCTTTCTCAATATTACATTTTTGGAGATATGGTGGATTTTTTTAATATGTTAAGTGATTTATTTTAAAATTTTGGGGTCGCATAAAATAAGAGGCCCAATTATGTATGGCACCTTGGACCAGTAAAGAGCCGGGCATAATTCTGCCATGGTCGTCGCTCCTGCCTTCCCTTCTCTCTCTCTAAAAACTAAAAGCTAAATCATGTTGTTTGAATTATTATGTGGTTTATAATATAGATGGGGCAAGTTCTTCGTTGTGTTCAAGTGGATCAATCAAAGTTAGTGGTGGTGAAGCTGGCTGAGATAGGGATGGATGAGGAAGAGGATATGGGGTGGGAGGAGCTAGGTTAAGGTTTTGGTGATTTCTCAAGAGGGGTCAATTGTAATATAAAATAAAATTATATACTCATTTGAGCTTAGAAAGTGATTTTATGAATTATTTAGAATTAACTTTAATTTTGTCTATTTTACTCCTTAATTCTACCTTACTACCGCCTCAGCACCACCGCCTTCTACCGTGTAAAGATATTTTTAACATCTCGCAAAATGACACCGAAAATAAATTTTTATTAGAACTTGGAAATAAAAAAAAGTTCAAGGGACATTAATAGCTATTAACTATTAACGGGAAAGTTTTTAGCAATAAAACAATAAGATTAGTAACTTTTGAAAAGGTAAATAATAGTAAAAACAATTTCTTCAGCCAAAATGGACGGCAATAATTTGACAAGAGTAGTATGTTTCATAAAAGAGACCATAAATTTTAAGTTGTCTATGTAACACAAACTTTTGGAATACTTGCTATTCCTTTTAAGCGTAGTTAACTGTACTTTCTTATACAAAATGAATAATAAAATAAATATTTAATTTTAGATGGAGAGAATACTTTATCTCCAAACTCATTATTTCAACTAAATTAATAAATACTCGTATTTTTGGCATACTTTCTATTCATTTTAAGCGTAGTTAAAAGTATTTTTTTTATGCAAAATAAATAATGAAGTAAACATTTAATTTTAGAATATAGAGAATATTTTATCTCCAAACTCAGTATTTCAACCAAATTAGTAAACACTCAAATTTTCGGCATACTTTCTATTCCTTTTAAGCGTAATTAAATGTATTTTTATTTGCAAAATGAACAGTGAAGTAAATATTTGATTTTAGATGGATATAATATTTTATCTCCAAACTCAATATTTCAGCAAAATCAGTAAACACTCAAATTTTGGGCATACTTTATATTCCTTTTAAGCGTAAATAAATATATTTTATTTTGTAAAATAAATAGTGAAATAAATATTTATTTTTTAATAGAGATAATATTTTATCTCCAAACTACGTTGGGAAAATTTATATTTTCGGTAAGAAAAAATCAGAAAGTTATTGTTGTCTTTCAAGGCATGTGAAACATTTATTGTATAACTTTTGCAATTAATTGGTTCATAATTTCCACTAGGAATTGAAAAACTTTGGTTCTCTTATCTATCTTGTTCTTGAAAGCCAAACTTCATCAGCAACTGAGTGGGAAGTAAAGATGTCCTCACGACTTAAAGCCTTAATAATGGATGCAAAATTGATAATCTAGCAAATATAATGTAACATACTCTATTTCATAATATAAGTCATTTATAAAATATTAAAAAAATTAAAAAACAAAGTATTTTATTAGTCAAAATATTAATATTACTCTCTTAAATAGAATTTTATTAGACAAAATGTTAATGGTACTCTCTTAAATAGAATTTGTGTACCACAAATTCTATTTAAGAGAGTAATATTGAAATTTTAAATAAAAGAAATTCATAATTTTCATTATATGTTCTAAACAACTTATATTATGAAATAGAGGGAGTATCAAATTAGGAAAATGGGTTTTCACCTTAAGTTGATCCAAAATTCTATTGGAAATGAAGTTTGGATTGAATAATAAATTAGTTTCTTATATGGTTGAAAAAATGAAAGCTAGTGGATAATATCACATATGGGTTGCATATGTAAGTGTGAATCACTTTATATTTAAAAGTGATTTACATAAGTTTAAAATATCATGGCCATTAACCCCACCCCTTATAAATTGAACCATTCTGATATGATCAGGTCCACTGGACCATGCAGTCCAGATTTGGCCACATCACTGCATTTCTTTCTCTCTCCCCACTCTGCAAGAATGTGGTTTAATTTGGACCACATGGTCCACATAGACCCAATCCATATCAGATTTTTCCATTAAACAGAGGATGAATATAAAAAAGTGGGCAGTACAATTATCTAAATATGCTGCCTAATTAATCTACTTACCAAAAAGGCTAAAACTGATTAGTGCTATATAACATGAACCTAAGTATTTATGATCACCTTGGATATTTCTTAACATAGAAAATTTAATAGCCAAGTAAATAATTGTGAATATTGCCAGACTCATATATCACTTTTCGGGGCCCAGCGAGGACGGTAAAATAATCTACAAAGAATGTACAAAATCAATGCATGGTTCCCAACAAAATGCATTTAGGAAAAGAGAAAGACATGCATCAAAATGAGCACCTTAAAGACAAGAAGAAGACTAAAGCAATTCCCGCCTAAGACGTGAGGCTTATTAGTGAGTGATATGTAAGTACCTTTATAAGCAACATATGGTCTTAGGGCCTGCTCTAATCCGTGGTGGTGACCGAAACCAAACCCACCCAAATTTGTTTTAAGCCAAAAAAGAGAGAACAACAAGAAGACTAAAGCAAAAGGAACAAGTATAGAGAATCAAAGCTGTGCATATATCTACAATCTTTTTTCTTTTTCATTCTACAAATTTTATTTATTTAACAAGTTCATCAGGAGTGAAGCAAAAAAGCATATATATATAGGAAAGAAAAAAAAAAAAAATTACAAACAATTCTAATCAGAGCACTTTCACTCAGCTGCATCCAACCAAGAAATATTTACAGCAAGTTTCTTTGTTCTCTAACCAGCACTCCCAGATTTCATCTACTTCCTGGAGATGAAACAACCCTACCCCCTAACAAAATCCTGCACGCTCGAACCAAGCCTGCGGTGTTATTATTCTTCGACTTCTTCAGTCATCACTCAAAACTGGCAAGAAGTTCCAAGCCTCTGTCTCTGCCTCTGGCCAAGCGTCACAGACTTCCTTTTGGCAAATGCCGGAACCAGAAGCTCTTGGACCTTCTCTAAAAACATCGCCCATTCCTCCTCGTTCATGTATGCCAACTTCACAAAGCTCGCGCTTGCTGGAAGCTGCTCGTTTGCACTTCGATGGCCAGATGAGGAACTAACCAAGAAACCGTATTCGGGGTTTTTCCCAGAAATTTTTGGATATTTATGGTTCATCTCGCCTAAACTAGTTTGCTCCATAGACATCGAGAGCTTTGAAACGCCTACATTCTTTTCGGTTGCTGGACCACCTACAAAATCATTTTCTCCTTCTTTGCCTTCACTTTCTTCTTCCTCAATAGTTTCATCTAATTTAGAGAGTGGACAACGCCCACTGAACCCTCTGAAACCAAAATGGAACGGTGTTGTCCCGGTCATGAAGTCCTCCGTGGCCATCTTAGGAGTGAACTCAAATGCACCATCTTCGCAATCTAAGTCGAATAGGAACTCTTCATCATTCCCTTCAGACTTGGGAGATAGTATTTCTTTCTCAACAATCAGTCTTCTCGCTTCAATACATACCACCTCGAGCTCACTGGGTTCCTCCTCGCCCCCATGAAATTCTCTCGTCATCATCTCACCAATCTCGGCAAGACACAGACCATAAGCAGCAGCTTCTTTGAGGAAAATGGTGCAGAGGATCAAGACACGTAGACAAGCTTCTCGGATCATAGGCAACTCCCTTAGTAACATACTAATATCTTGATTATAGTCGAGCTTTTCTATATAGTCAAGCTCATCCTCGGTGAATGGTATAGAAGCCTGTGGCCAGTGGATCCATTCAAAGTAAGGATCCTCCAATGTTTCCGGCAAGCAAAGACCATGATCAATAGGGATGAGTTCTACTTGACCAAACCTTCCAACACCATCAAGCTTCCTAACTAAAAGATTTCCTGCATGTCTATCGGTGTTAAAAATCCTAACATCTAAAATACCAATTCGGTGCACAGCAGCAACTGGGAAGCTTGACGTTCCATGGTCACTAGCATCAAAATCATGTGGGATGAATTGCTGAAAAGATGCAATCTTGCTAACTAGCTTCCCATTCCGAGTCTTGTTACCATTCACTCCGTCATTGATATTGAAGATGGAGTGCGTGATTTTTACCAATGCAGTGGGTGGCACATTGGCAAAATGGTCATAGTCGAGGAGGTAGGCAGCAACTTCCCTGAACCCTGTTTCGCCAACTCTGACCGAGCGCTTCAGGCCTGGTTGCCCAAGAGCTTTTCCCACGAATCCTTTTGGGTTATTTGGTGCGAATGGCTCTTCGTCGGTTGGCTTCACAATGGCAACACTCTCCCCTCTGACGTTTCTGAAATAGTATGCACCTCCAAGCCCACCATGAACAGGAAGTGGATCAATCCCAGCCTTCACTGCCTTGACTATTTCTTTAACAATTTGTTTAGTCCCGAAGAAGCGATCAGAATACCCCAAGATCTCGATAGGACCACTCTGATCCCTCTGTTGGACATCCCTTCCAGTGGGCGAAAGACAGGGAGTTGATGAACTTCTATGCATTAAATTGCGCGTGAGAAGAAGCGGAGCATCATTGCGGATGGCAGTGAGATCGTTCTTCAACACCATGTCACCAAACGTCAGGCAGCTCTCTTCAGTCGGAACATTGAGGGCCAACTGCAATCTCCTCTTCACAGTATGAGCATTGTCGCTCCGATCCAACTCCATACCGAGCACACAGCCAGTGTCCGTCTGCACAAAAACGCGTCTTCTCCCGGTAGAAATTCCTTCCATCCTTTTGTCCCCATGGTACTGCCCACCAAGAGGACTCTTGAAAACAGAAACAGCCATCTGGGTCTGAACTGGGCTGTCCAAATTAGGAGACATGAAACAAAAATGCCCAACGGTTCACACAATCGGCAACGGAGATGGCGAAAGAGAGTAGCTCCCTCTCTCTCAATTGAGAACCAAACTCAGAAGCCGAATGCGTTTGAATCGAATAGATACAAGATTCACAAACGGTCATCAATCGACGCAATCGTATCAGATGATGCCAGAACCAGTAGAACGAAGGCCAAAAAAAGTAGCAAGTATGGAACACTACATTGAGCAAGCCATCTGACGCTTTTCGGATGAATCAGTAGACAATAATCTGTAGAGATTAAACAAATCTGAATCAATATCAACTGTCAAAATAAATGAAAAATCATGAAATTTAACAAGAACCCACGTAAGAGATTAGCTAATGCCAATCTTGGAAAGAAACGGACTTCAAAAGGGGAGGATTCCAAACTTATATAAGGAGCAAATATGTACCCACACAAACTAGTCGGTGTGGGATTTATAACAATTAATTAATGTCTTTTGGAAACCCATGTCTTAGAAACTAATATACCTGAGATCTTTCCATATAATCTTGCTGATAATCAATGCTAAGCATTAAATTTTCCAAACTAATACGAACTCAAACACGTAAAACACATTCTAAACACATGAAAAAAACCCGCATTTAACCACAAAATTCTTCTTTCCAAACTCTGTAACTAATTTTTGTTTTAACAGTAAAATTCATTACATATCTGTAAGTGATATTAGATAGTACATGTGTGTACGCATAATTTGTCAACCTATTGGCAGGATCATTACAGTTTCGGTAGACTCTGCAACTAAACTTAAATTCAACATTTCCACATCAAAAGGCCAAAACATCGGCAATAATCACATTAAACCCATATAAAAAGAGATATAACTTCCACCGAATCAAGATTTGAAAACCCAATCTAATGATGGAATCGAAGAAGAAGAAGAAAGGAAAACCCATTAAAAGAACAAATCAAATAACCAAATTAACGGTAATTAATCAGAAACTCAGTTCAATCAAGAACTGATTGAATTAACTCACCAGATGGCCAGATCTGAGAAGATCCCTTTCCAGAAAAACCACAAAAATCACAAAAAATTAGGGAGATTCTGCTAATTTTTTATTCAATACAAATTGTTTCTAAAAAAACCCACCACACAGAATCTCAGGAACTATAAACCCACTAGTTTAAATCACTAAGAATGAAAACCTCTCTTTCAGTTTTCTTAATTTCTTGCATAGTGGTAGTCTTCTTCTCTCTGATGAGAATCTCTCGAGATACAGTTGTAGTGTCTATATGTATTTATAGGGGTACGTATTTGTAGAGGTGTCTAACGGGTTCGAAGTGTGAGTTTAATATTTAATCTCAATTTTATGTAAATTGAGCGGAATCAAAAGCTCGAGTTTGAACAAAAATAATATAATTAAAATATTATATATATATATATATATATATATATAATAATACTAATTAAAATGAAGAAGATCTCTAAAATCCATTTCTCTTATTTTAGTTATATAATGATTTTTGTCTATATTATATGTAGATTCTTTAACCTTTCACCTTACTATATATGTATATTTTGTTATCTTTTATTTAGTTTATTATACTTCAAGAATTAAATATAATTGTATTATTATGTATATGTGTACTCTTGTCAGAATTTAATTTCAATACTCATTGTATTATATTATTTTTGCTATAAGAATTTTATTTTCTTGTTAATATAAATTTAACTCGTGAACTCAGCTCGAAATCACATTAAAATGTGAGTTAAATCAAGCTCGACTCACATAATTCGATTGACACACTTAATTATCAACTTTCTATTACGAAATAAAAAAGTTTCAAATAGTTAAAAGTTTCAAATAATTTTTATTTTTTTAAAAAACAAAGTAGGATTTTTTTTGTCGTTATCTTTGTGGGCATACAATATTTTCAGAACTCTACTTGATTATAACTAGAGTAAAATCATGCTAGAAACTCTTTTTGACACGCCACAAACTATCAATAGTAGAAATGAGAAGTTTATGTATCTCATCCGCAAGGTAGCCCAGTTGGTTCGAGGATGACAAATTATGTAAGAGGGCACAAATTCAAATCTTAACAGCCGCAGTGTAGAAGTTTCAACCCTTCAGTGTGAGGATGGCTTCTTGCAGTGGGCTAAGACAAGGTCTCTCACCAATCGGGCTGCTGGGCGTGGGTATCGCCTTTTTGTGTAGGAGATGTGGCTTGTACGCAAGAGCAACCCATTTAGTTTCGTGGTGTTAGATTATGCACAAGCATGCATGATTGAATCTTGGCAGTCGCAGTGTGGAAGTTTCAACCTTCTAATGTGGGGTAGCTTCTTGTGGTGCGCTAAGACAAATCCTCTCACCTGGTCGGGTCGATGAGCCACCTTCATTTACATCCTTTAAATTTTCTATTGAATTGGAGAGTGAGACCTTTTAAGCGTGGGTAAAAGGAGAGATGGCTTCCAAGGTACTTGGTTATGAAAAATTCTGATATAGACTTGGCCTATATGTGGGGTTGTGGACCACTTGGTCCACAATTAACCACATTACCTCTTTTGGTTTAAAAAAAAAAAAAAATCTCATAAGGCCCCAACTGTTTTTGTCATTTTAATCAAAACTGTGATGTGGCTGAATGTGAGACCACTTGGTAGGCCTGGTCCATGGCAGAATTGATCCTTGGTTATGCTATAATCAGCCAACGGATGTTCGAAGAATCCCATCATAAACTTCACTCTCAAAATCCTCCTGACAGCATCGTCATTTCGAGTCACGGGAATGACAATGCTTTTGGGAATCATTATCTGCATTTCAATGAGAATGACAATACTAATCATATTTTCTTGAGATTCATATGATTCTAAACTTATGATTAGCCAACAGTAATCATGTCAATGCCAGCAGTAACACCAGCAATAATGGAGTAAGCGTAATTCAAATGAGGTGAAGTAATCCTATCAATTCCCTCCCAAAATTAAAATGGATAATATGCTCTAAATTATCCTTAACTATTTTTACATTTTAAATGTTGGGGCAAAATAATTATTTTGTTGGAAATTAGCCATCAACGTTTACGGGTAACGAAACTAGGCCTCCGGTGAAATTTCCGGGCAAAAAATCAACAAAAAAAAAAAAAAAAATCCGAACCGATCCATTTGTTTGCCCGAACCGACCCATTAAGCACCCCTTATAAACAAAAACCCGTTGATTCTCAATTCTTCTTCAATTAGAAAACCCTAATCCTCAGTCTCAATTAGAAGACCCTAAAGCTCTTCATTTCCCTCTTGTAAATCGTCCATATTCTGCAAGACCGTTAACAAAGAGTTGTACTAAGCTTATTAGAAGAAGATACGCAGTTAAGAGACTTAGAAAAAGTGATTAAAACCCCGGTTTATGGTAAGGAATCTTTTTTATATTTATAAAATAATTTTATATTGACTGATTTGGTATTAAAATATGAAATTTTGTGTGTATCTATGAAAAAAACATGGAATATTTTGAAAATGTGGGACCTTTTAAGGTAGGTAAGGTTTTGAAATGTACAATGTGTTTAGGAAAGGGTCACAATGCAAGGAGATGTCCAAAAAAAGATGAGATAGCAAACTCAAGTGACTTTGTGTTTATTGAGTCATGTTACACATGTTGAATACTCTCCACCGGTTGCAACATGAACAAGTGCAGCAAGTATTCCAAGTTGTGGTACAATAGAAGGACTTGCAAATAAAAATTAACTGAATGAACCAGTTCTGAGGTTAATGTCATGATGCTGAACCACAAGTAAATGCAACTGATGAGGACATAATGGATGATGATGATTTCATTGATCAGGTTTGTAGAAAACTTCTAGCATTTATGTTCTGTATATAGTGTTGCACTATCTTACACAAAAAAAATCATTTGACTGCAGGAAGAATTGTTAATGGAAGAACAAATTCTAATGGAATAAGCTATGGCTGCTGCGGTGATGGATGAAGAACAATCTCTGTTGACTCAAGCTACACCAAGAAGACTCGACCCGTGACCAAGAGGTCCCGGATTCGACACCCTCCCTACGTGGGGCAATAAAAATTCTTCTCCTCTGGTTATGTCAGAATTAGGGCTGCTGACCAAAAAAAAAAAGCTACACCAAGACAATTCCAGAGGCTCAAGGATATGGCAGAAGCTAGGATTCAAAAGCAGTGAATTAAGCAAGTTTTTTGTTGGCCTTAAAAGCCTCTTTTGTTTGAAATACAATACTATTTTGGATGCATCTTTTGATGCCTGCTATGGTTATACAAAATCTGGGTTTTTGTGCAATTTTGAATGTTAATTATGTTCAAAATTACAGTTAATATACATATGCAATTGATATTAGATTCAAAACACATATTTTTCATTCCAAAAACATAAATTTTTCATCTCACAAACCATAATCCACATGAACATAGACCATAAAAAAACATAAATTCTGCAAAATTTAACAACGAACATAGCACTGGTTAATCGCGCACCCAAATAAGAACACAAATACAACCAAAACACTAAAATACCTAGATTTATTCTTCTTCATCATCGAAATTTTGTCCTTCAACACTTCTTTCTCCTCCTCATATCGATCAAGTTTTCGAAGAAGCCCCGATATTATATCTCTATCGCCCCTTACTTTTGGGGTTGTCAATCCACTCGAAATAACCACAACCCTCTCCTGCATCGAAATCGACAGTTTTAACCAACCAAATTAATGACACAATTTCAATTAGGTGATTAGCAAATTAAAACCAATTTTTCCTTACCCTTGATTTGGAGCAGTTCACAAATCTTCGACCCGGATTCTCCGAAGTCCAAGATGTATGCATTGCAACCAACTTTGGACATCCACAGCCATAATCTCTCTTATTGTTTCTCGATTTGAACCCAGAATTCGATGACATTGAAGACGTTGTTGGTTACTCAATTTTGAATTTGCAGTAAATAATAAAGAACAATACAACACACCCTAAAACTATATTTCTGCGAAAATTTATATTAATAAGGAAACGGAATATAATGATTTTGATTTCCTATTGTTAACTGAAAATTTTAAGGGTTTGGAATGGGTTTCAATAGGGATTTATAGGTTACAATAGAGGAAGAGGTATTGGGAGAAGATGATAATGGAGGTCGCTTTTTTGGAAAATTTTACCCCTCACGTGGCTGGTACATGAGGGTTTTTTTTTTTTTTTCAATTTTTGCCCGAAAATACCACCCGGGGCCCAGTTTCGCTACCCGTAAAAAGTTGATGGCTAATTTCCGCAAAATAATTCTTTTGCCTCAACATTTAAAATCTGGAAATAGTTAAGGGTTATTTAGTGCATATTAACCAATTAAAATTTGGCATTTCCAACTACAACCCAAGATTTGTAGAATAGTTAGATAGAGCAGAATGGAGGCTAAACAGGAAGAAAAAAGGACATGGAGCAATGGTCACGGAATGGAGTTGGCTGGTACAGGAGGTGTAGGTACGGTGGACAATGGTCAGGGAACAATGGTTGAAAGAAGAAAATCTCCAATTCATCTCTGTTAGATTCCTTTGTTGCTGCAATATGTAAGGATTAGAATCTCCTTTTTTGCCGTAAGAAAAAAGAAGCTCACTAAAGATAGTGGCTTTGTTGGGAAGAAGAAAGGAAAGGAAAAAAAAAAGATAAATGCCCCTCACGTGGCTGACATGCGGTCGGCTTTTTTGAATTTTTTGTCGAAGTTTTGGCCGCCCATAAGTGTTTTATGACCAAAACCTGAAGAAATATTTGTTTTAGGTCGTAACACAAAATAGTGAAATACTAAATGGTCATTTAATGCATTTAAGTCTTAAATTAATTAGAAATTAAATATTATCTTAATAAATTTCAAATATTACACCACATCTTTAATAATCTCTCAAAATTTTGAAATATCTTCCAATTGATAATAAATAAAATTGTAAATAATTATCAACTAAAAGCCAAAGAACTCATATTTATATCAGTTAACAATTCTACAATAATTTATTCCAACTTTTAACAAGTCTACACTAATTTTTTAAGATTTTTTGATTGTTATATTCTTTTTAGAAATTACTACACAAAAACATATTTACTATTCTGTAAAATATTTTTTCTTAAGATTGCATAGTTAGATTTTAATTTTATATAGTAGTGGATATCTTTCTATTTTCTCAAATAAGAGATAACGCATTACTCTTATTTATTCATTAATAAAATCAGTATGATATATGTCAGATTCTCCGTTTTTTGTTTTTGTTTTTTTAACTTGAGAAAAGAGTTTTCACGTCTTATGACACGATGAGAGTCCAAACCCCAAATAGGATGTCTCTATAAATGTGGTCATTAGTACTGTTAAAATGGGTTTGGACCTGTTTACCGGTCCAGTCTGCATGCTAATGGGGCGGGTATGGACTACAGAAATGTTGATTCATTAAAACGCGGGTATTTTGTGAAAAGGTTCATTGGTAGAAACTCGTTCTAAACACCCATGAGTCCTCCCCCAAAGGATTCCCTCATACAAAAACGAATCGAAATTACTTACGAATGGCTTACATTTTTTGGCTAAAGATGTTTTCTTTCGGATGTGTGTTGCTGCCACCAGAGTCCTCCCTTGCGGAATTACTCCCTACCGGTATCCACACGACGAAAATGAAATTGATTTATTCAAATGAAATTGATTTTAATAATTTTTCCTATTTTTTTCTTTTCAATGCTATTTAAGGTCCCACGTCGAAAGTTTAGGAAGTTTTTGAAATTTGACAATATTATAAATAAAGGGGTTGAGAATGATTTTTTATTAAATAAATTTGTTGTGGTTGATTTTTGTCCATCAAATTGACTGACAAATCCCATTTGGTTTTCATTTATTTCATATATATAGTTAAAGTTTTTTTAATTAATAAATCTAGTTTATCGGGTCATTTAGTTTATATTGAACCCTATAATGCGAACCCGCTAACTAAACTTTTTTGTTTAAAAGAGTAAGAATAATTAGCCACTTTGGTCATCAAACTTTTTTCGGCCTGCCATTTTGGTCAAAATTAGTTTTTTAAACTTTTTTCATCACTAAAGTTTTTTTGATCTGCCATTTTGGTCACTAAATTTTTTTTGGTCTGCCATTTTGGTCAAAAACTTAAGTGACCTAAATGGCAGAATGA
>JAOWBF010000015.1:8031903-8042361 GCA_028566175.1 Vinca major
CTCTATGCGTTTCCTGCTTTCCTTCTGCCTCTGGCTAGATTTAGTCATTGGCTTCGATTAATAGTTAAATTTTGGCTAATTATCTTTTTTGTTTAGTTTTTTTATTTCTATTTTATATCATAAATTATATGAGACAATTTTCAAAATATTTTTCTTCAAGATTCAAAATATAAAGGTTAGATCTATCTCAGATCTTCACAAATCTAAACTTTTTTTCTACGTTTCTAAGTGGATTCATTTAATCCGAATTTGATCCGGGCCCTTTATCAACTTTCTATATCTTCCCGAGGTAATTTGTAGAATGATTTATACACCCATCGTCCTATAAATTATCGATCCCTACGGAAGATGTTGAAACTGATATTCTACTGTCTCTGTCGTTCAAGAATTGCGGTGAAGATGTTGCGAAGAAGAAAATTATGTATTTTTTTAGCTTGCTAGTTTTATTCTTAATTTTTGCCTAACCATCCAAGTTTTTTGGGTATGTTTTTTTTGTCTATTATCATGATTTTCTAAATCATTGTATAACTTTAATTTTCTTATATTTTTTGATTTTGCTTTGATTGTAATAATTTCGGCTATTTTGTGATTAATGAAAAGTTTATTGTTTAGCAAAAAAAAGAGGAAAAAATATTATGTGAAACAAATTTTAACCAATATAACATTTGATAGTTAGTTTTTTAAATAAATACATTATTTTAAGCACAGTTCTTAATATGTGTTTATCACCAACGTTGACACTATTCAAATTTGTTTCACACAATAGAGAACAAAACGCGTTCCGCACGGATAACACATCGATTCATTTTTGTTTTGCACGTGTGAAACAAAATATATTATGCACGTGTATAACAAACTGTGTTCCGCGTCGAAATCCTGGAGTGGAGGAAAAAAAGAAACAACACAGTTTTTATACACGTGTAGAACGCAGTTTTACATACCTAATACGGTTTTATACATGTGGATCCAGTGTAAAACGCGATTTGTTATACACGTGTGAAAACGCAATTTTACCCATCTGTGAAACACGTTTTTATTATACACGTGTATAAACCGCGTTCAATTTCTATATAAATTGCGTTCCGCACTAGCGTCTGTTGAGAAAATAGCAGCAGCCCCCATTTCCTATTTGTCCTAATCGTTCTTAAAAAAAAAAGCTGGCAGCAGTTACCGCGCCTGCTACACTCGCCGGAAGAGAGAGACGTCATATCATAGAAAACATTCCCCAAATCCATATCCAAGAACAGGCAAATTCCCGGAAAACGGTTCCAAATTCTCTGCAAAGATGTAATCTTTATTCTTTTTTCTTTTGTGGGTTTTTCTGAATTAGATCTTCTTCTTCTTCTTCTTTGTTTTTTCTCGGTTGATTTACATTTGATGGGGCTGTTGAATTTCTTGATATATTTTTTTTGCAGAGAAAGATATAAATCTTGGAAAGTAGAATGAAATCAGGAAAGGGTCATCAGGAAGAGGAAGGAGAGGAAGATGAAGAGTTAGGTACAAAGAAAGATGCCGGAGCATCCAGTAATAATTCCAAAGGTATATATATGTATATACACATGTTCTTTTTCCAAAGGTATAGATGTTTTCATTTTAAATTCTGCTTCCTATATGGGATTAGTTCAATCTGGTTATTTATGGTTTACTCTAAAAGAAATAAATGAATTTTGTTTCCATGTTCTGAATTTATTTATTTTGTTTTGGAGTAGATGGGAAGAACAGTGACAAGGCAAATGCAGTAAGGTCTAAGCATTCAGTAACAGAACAGCGACGGAGGAGCAAGATTAATGAAAGGTATCGATTTATTGGTTTTCAGTGATGTGTTTTAAATGAATTTTATGCGCTTATATATGGAAATTAAGGATAAGTAGTTATGTAAATCTCATAAGCCGGTAGCCAGCTTGTTTTCATGGTATTACATGCTTCCCAATTGGTATGGAATCTACTTTAGTTCTTCCTTTTGTTATCTATAAATGTCTGTCGATTCCCGAGAAATGTTTGCTTTTAGGGAACCAAGTTAACTGAAATTGATTGACTGAATTAGTCTCATATCGATTTTTTCCAATTTGATGTGCTTTTATTTGGCTAATCAGCATTTTTGCTGGTAAAATTGAGGACTCTTCTGTAAGCATACCTTTTAAGCTTTCATAAGCATTTTGAAAATCTTCAACTTCTCATTATTTTGAGTGATTGTATTTAGTTAGATGGGGATGGATCTTTTAATACTCGCAAAGAAACAAAGAAGGCGTTAATTTTGTTGATGAGAGGAAAAAAACATATTCCTTTTCTCTTCAGAGATGGGTCTCTGTGGTATGACCTTTGTGCTGCCTTTTTGTTTCCAGGCTGGATATCAAAATCTTTTTATGTGAAAAACTTTTACTAGATCGGATTGTTGGATACACTAGTATTAGTCCCAAAGTGGTGTTTTCTAGAGGTGCTGGCCTTAAGTAATGACTTTAACTATTGGTTGCAGTTTTCAGGATTGTCCAGCCACAGTAGGGTTTTTTTTCTCAATTTGAAACAGTGTTGTCAAATGGTGCCCATGGCGCTACGCCGTGGCGGTTTTTACAACCACCGTTATACGCAATGGCACCGCCATGGCACTATGACTTTTGAGTTATTTGTTTGATTCATGTTGTTTTTTTGCTTTTTATTAGACTATACCCTGTTTTATACATATTTTGCATTATTTTATTGTATCCGCTATAAGACGTTATAGTGTCCGCTATAACATTATGACATTTTTTTGGCTAGCCGCCATGATCCGCCATCGGCGATTGACAACACCGTTTTGAAAACGACAAAACGTTGGCTTTTGTGCAATTTGTATCATTACTTTGATGAGATAATTTCGTTGATTTATACATCATTTGTGTGTGTTGAGGTAGTTGGTCAAGTTTTTCCCGCTATTTTTTAATACATAAAAATGAGATGAATGGAAGTATGATGATTGATCTGCTGCTGTGCATTTGAGTAGGGGGAAGGAATTTGAATATTTGTTTTATTTGAACTGTAACATTACTTACACAATATGGAGATCGGATTGGTATATTTATTACCTGAAAACCCTTTTATGTCATGACGATTTTTAGACATAATTAATTGGTGAAGCTTTGAATGAACTCAATTTTCTTCTCTTACAACTAATCAGCCTGTGACTGGCATTGGTTCCAACGTCATATTACTGAAGTCATTAGTGTTTGCTTCAGTTTATAGACACAAAACGGGGTTTAATGTAGAAGAAAATTCCTTAGTCTTTCAATAAGTAGTACCAGGCAGCATTTCATGAACAGGATATAGGAAGAGAACCTTCAATTACCAAAATAATAAGAAGTGTATTGGTTGAAATCCTGTAATTGTAGTACATATGATGGGATACATAATGGAAATTAGCTTCAACGCTACAGGCTTACCATCTCAATGTTAGAAGTCGACATTGGTGGTCCAAGTGTCGAATTCCGTCCCAGTAATATTTCCAGGCCACTATAGTTATTAGGACTAATGTGCCTCTTCATATTGTTTCTTGTGCTTAATTTCTGCATGTGATACATAAATTCTTTTGTATACTAATCCTGGCAATATTTTATGTATGTAAGTAGCATATGTGTACTACCCTGTTTGATGTTATTAAAATAGTGCGGCTTAGTTCACCAGTGGATATTAACCTGAGTGGTATTGTGGATGTGTGAAAATGATATCTTTTGTAACCAATCTTGGAAGGCCGATTCTATAACTTGCTTTTATTTTCTTAGTCAGATTCCAAATTTTGAGAGAGTTGATTCCTGACAGTGAACAAAAGCGAGACACCGCATCATTTTTACTGGAGGTATGTTATGTTATTTAGTGCATCAAATTTTTAGTACAATTTTCTTGAAGCAGTTTTCGTTGTGTTTTGTTAGCTGATCTTCTTTGTCTGCTTGCAGGTCATTCAATATGTACAATTTTTGCAGGAGAAGGTTCAAAAGTACGAAGGATCATATCAACCTTGGAGTTCAGAGCCCACAAAACTGACTCCTTGGGTAAATTCCTCATTTTTGTTGCTGAACTATGCATTTATTAATGTTCTTTTTGATGATAATGTAATTTTTGCATGCTATCAAATTAACAATCATTTCACTTATAAATATAAGTTCTTAATAATTTAATGTTGGTTCTAATTTCAACATATGGCCTCATACCTTTATTTACAAGGGTTACCTTTTTTATTTTTATTTTTACACCTCCATGGATGTTGTTCGTTTTGGATCTTTGAGATTGTGAATTATAGGAGACAGTTATTAAAGACAGCTTAATTGAAAGTTTTGATTTAACATTTACTGTTTGTAACTATTTGACTAGACTTACCATTATGTGCTTGTCTTGAAATTTCTTCATTTGTTCCTTCGGGTAAAAATCAAGAAATCAAGAAGAAAAAAAAGTACGGATAGAGAATTATCTATTAATTTTAATTTATACCTAGTCGTCGTTGATGTTTTTCTTGCAAGTAATCAATTTTCATTGGTTTCTTCTGCTGTAATAGAGAAACAGTCACTGGCGGATGCCAAGTTTTGTGACTAATCCTCACGCAATAAAAAACGGCTCGCCTTCAGGTCAAACATTCACTGGAAGGTTTGATGAGAGTAACATCACTGTCCCTGTAACAATGAATCCGGGTCAGCAGAATCCTATTGACCCTGACATCGATAGAGACGCCTCATCTAAAGCTATGGATCAGCAAACCGAGCTAGCAAATCAGACCATGACAATGGCGATGCCTATGCAGGCAAATGTACCAGTACCTATGCAAACGGATGGTACCTTCTCCCTTGTTCAACCTAGACCAGCTTCTGATGCACAATCATCGGAATGTCCCTCGGCTCCTGATGCTTTGAACCACCAGGATGATTTGACAATTGAAGGTCTCATGAATTGTTGCAATTTCTGTTGGGATGTTTAACTTTGGCTTTTCTTACGGTATTGTCACCGACGGCCGGAGCGGGGGAGGGGGGATGTGGAAGGGGTTCCTTCATTTACTCGATGCTCCCTCTGTTTTGTGATCAATAATCTAGTGTAACAAGATAAGAATACGAAATATGTAAGTACCTTCGTTTCATAATATAAGGTCTCTTACGGTGCATTTGGATTGTTTTTTTTTTTTGTTTGAGAATTCTTTCTCGGGGATTGAAAAAGTTAATTGTTTGTGAGAGGCGTGGGGCCCAAATTGAGAATTTTGTGCTGGAGAATGTGTTAAAAGAATTGTGCAGAAATGCACCCTTAGACTTCCCATTTCTTTCCAAAATATATGGCTTTTCCAATTTTTAAGAAATTTTTTTCTTAAAGCTACCCCCATTTTGTAAACGAGAGAGCTTGGTACTTGGTAGTTTGGGACTTAATGAGAATCAATTAAATTACTTAAGGGTATAATAGGAAAACTACCCTTTGTTTTTTCCATTAATCTATGCTAAAATACCTAGAAGACCTTATATCATGAAATAGAGGGAGTATCAAGAAAGTGGGAAGTATGCTCAGTTCTATATTCTTCACTGCACAAAGTATATTTGAAAGTCTAGAGTTCTCTTTTTTTAGCAGTTTAGTTGATTTTGGAAGGAGCATTATTGAGAATGTACTTGTAAATCAGGTTATTGAACACATTGACGGAAGCGCTGCAGAGCACGGGTTTGGATCTTTCACAGGCCACCATCTCAGTGCAAATTAATTTAGGAAAACGAGCAAACAGAGGACCGGATTCTGGGATATCCATTCCTAGGGTATTAAATCTTACTGATTCCTAAAGCAGCCTCTTTATCATCAGTAATAGACGGAACCACCCCACCCCGTTTTTTTCTCGATCTCAAATTTAAAGTTCTAGTTTTGTCTGTGACCAGAGTTATTGTCCTTATGCAATGTCGTATCTCGCGCTATTTGGCTGACATTTCCGTTTCCGTTTTACCACAGGATCATGAGAATTCTATGCCTTCTGGCAATAAGTCAGTTGGGCATTTCCGGGACACAAGCTATGGCGAAGACATGAACCAAGCTCAAAAGAGAATGAAATTATGAAGATGTCGGGCACTTTAATTCGGTGAATGTTTCAACTCAGTTTTTGTGTCATTATTGTGGTTTAAGATCTAGTTGATTGTATATGTTGTAATATCTCACATATTGTTAGTCTCTATAAAAGGTCGTATTCAGTGTACAAGGCTCCCGTAACAGCAAATCCGAAAGGTCTCGATGTACGCAACCTTACCTTTATTTATTATAAAAAAACTATTTTCGGGGGATCAAATCCGTGACCTTTAGCGGATAGCTTGTAAACACTTGACTACTGCGCCAAGCACGGCCTTCATTAAATCCATGTCCATAAATGCTCCTCCATTCTTTCGTGTTCTATGCTCGGGTGAAATGACTGGTTTTGGGAATTGCTGGCACTTAAAATTTTAGGTTTAGTTTAACGTGTGGTGCCGTTCCATCCATGGAATGTTTTCAAATTGTTTGTTTTATGTTATTTATCTAATTATAGTTGTATTCTTGAGTATGTATATTTATGGTAAACACAGCTTGTTGAATCCTAGTTGTTTCTGATTTTTATCCTCTGGTGTGTGATTTTCTTGTTCAATTTTATCAATAAGGAAGGAAAAAAAAAATGATCAATTGAAATTTCCCTAGTCAAGGACGGTAGATCAGGACATTTAGCAAAGTTATACGTAAATTAAAGTATTTGTGGCTCTCCTTTCGATTGAGATTTGTATAAATATGGTGAATTTGTGGGGTCTAGTGGTGACCTTTTAGTAGAAAGACCAGTCTCACAGACAAAGAAAACGGTAACTAGTGATTTGGGATGTTTCCTTCTCGACAATGAAGCTTATCACCATCGTCTCACTGACTGACATAAACCCCATGTTATTAAGGTCATATGTATTATTCAGAGTTTGCCGCGATTTGGTATCGCTCTCGCAGCTCGCACCGAAACAGTGCTTTACTCCTAGATGTCCAGTCAACTACTGTGCCTCAACACATTTCGCGAATAACCAACTAGCTCTAGGTTCGAGTGGCATTTCACCACTAACCACAACCCATCGACTGATTCCACAACATCAGACGCATCAGACTTCAACTTAAGTTCACCCAATTTTCATTCTGGTCATGATAGATCACCCAACTTATTCCAATTCCAAGAGCTCAGATAGTATCGATATTGATCATACGAACCTGGTTTTGGATATGATGCAACTTGCATCAATTTTCTCTCACCCGATAGTGTTTGATTGCAAAACGATCTTCATTCTTTTTTCTTTTCCACTTTTTTCACTAGACTTCTAACAAAATCGGATGTAGATCACACTAAAAACTCAAGAAAGTAAAGAAATATTCACTTTGGATTTCAATCCAATTACACAGCCAGACGCCGTTTTTTTCTTTTATTTTGTTTTTAAAAAAGTTCCCTTTTCCATCATGACTCTTAACTCTACACCTACCGGATGAAAATGAAGCGTTTTACCGCTTGAACTGCACTTCATTGTCATTCATCACGCCATAACAGTTCTCAATTGGTCCGCAAGGAGGCAAATTACTCCAGTGCACTTTTTGTTGCACTTCCATATGCAATCTGATTAGTATTCACTGTCAAGAAAGACGAAACTACTTCCAAATCATGTGTACATACAAGTTTTCATATTCAATCATCTGGACAGTTATTGGAAATCCAAGCGTATAACTATGACCGCGTTCCAAAACTACTGTGCTTTGCGCGAGCGTTGGATTCAAGGTTGGTCAAGAGGATCGAAAGGAGCTTCCCTGCAGTTCTCTACTTCCACAAACTTTCTCAATCTTTCTTCTTGGAAATGCCAAGAGCTTTCATTAAAAAAGCATACTCATGAGCCATTTCTTTGCAATGACTAAAACGACCACCTTCACTAAAATGTCCTCCCTCCATACTACTCTGTAGAATGACGGACGAAGAACACGTAGGACATGCAGTGTTCCTTACCCGAGCTACCCATTTAGCCGCTTCCCAAACGCCAACTCTAGAGCACATAGATGTAAGATTGTCACTTCATATGATTAATAGGAGCTTTGTGAATCATGGCAGGTAAGTAGTACAATTAGTTATAGTTTGGACAGGGAAATTACGCAGAGGGAATTTAAGATAAAAATACCTCGAGTCATTGAATGAGGATGTAACAAGCATCGAAGGACAGCAGACTCCTTCGGGAATATTATCATAAGGTGAATACTTCAGAATATTGTGGAACTGAGACTCAATCTGAGGATTGCCAAACTCTTCATAGTCCAATACAGTGAGAGGCAAATCAGGATTTAGCAATGAGTTGCATACATCTAGAAAAGGAACCTGAAATATTGGGATTCAACAAATGCATCAATATTATCACCGCTACATGGTCTTCGGGGAAAAAAAGAGAGAGAGAGCAACGCGGAGGAGGGGGTGGTTGGTGCTCGGGAGAGATGTAAATAATTTTTTAATAGCAACTAGGAAGTCTACTGAACAGCTAGGATCATAAAATAGAAAGCGCTTGAGTCTGAAATCCGACCTTTAGTATGGCAGCTCGAAACAGATGAGGATACATATTTATGGCGGCACCCACAAGGAGACATCCTGCACTGTGAGCAACAGTGGTAAGTCGACGTTCATGAACATAACCCTCATTAATCAGGTACTTGCCACACGAAACGAAATCACGTATTGAGTTCATCTTGTGCATTCCACTGCCAGATCTATGCCAAGAAGGATCAGCACCAGCACCTCCCCTGCACCGAGAAGCAATGACAATCAACTACAAAGGAACATAAACAAAACGTCTTTTTGCAGATAAGGAACAAAAGGGTTTTATCAAAAGTTTCTATGTAATAAAACCGAAGCAACAATGAAGACGAAGAAATTATAAGACAGAAAGAAGGTGCAGTACTGGAAGTTGAGGGAATACAAAGTTCAAATAGCCAAATACTCATTTTCACTAATATTTGAAGAACAAATGTACCATCTTGCTTCTTACCTCACATCAGCAAATGCAATCACCCAACCACGATCAAGCAAGCTTAGGCAGTCCGAGCACCAGCTTTTATCAAGAACTTCACCATATGCTCCATAGACATGGAGAAGCCCGGGAGATTGATCGTCCTTATTTACTTCTCTGGAGCAAAGGATAGTCAAGGGAACCCTGACACCATCGTGGGAAATGACTTCCTTTTTCTCGCAAGAGTAAATACTAGAAAACCCCACCAAATCTTGTGCTTCATTTTGCATATCATTCCTTTTCTCCCCAATGTGGGTATGCAGAAGCTTATCTTTGTTCTTAGTGTTCAGTGAACCGTCAGCTATGGGATAAATATTTTTCACGACTTCTTGCTGTACAACTGTATGTGTTTCCCATGACATGTCATAGTCGACAACAACATCAGGCATCTGCAAATAGAGAGGAAACCATGTCAAAGCTTTTCTTAAGTTCCTTTCCGAAATCAGAACAAAGCCGGAAAAGGTAAATGTCTGATGAACGACAGTTGGGAGCCCAAAATGCGTTCCCGCAATTCAAGTCGTAAGTTAGTTTAAAAATAATACCACTGGTGACGAAAGTACAACACGGTAGACTGAACTGGTAAAGTCATGATTTGACCCGGGAGATATACTGCACATATTTGATGGCAGAGGGAAAAACCATGGATTAAGATCGTTAATCTTCATATTACCCTGTAAAAAGTTTTATCAATTAGCCAGAAAAAGGAAGAACATCATCTTCATGGAAAGATCATGATATCAATATAACATTGCCTTATGTAATGCAAATAAAGGGAGATATAAAATCATGGTTGTGAAAACTAGAACAATAGATTGAAGAAACCAAATTAACCTAAAAACAGTAAAAAGCTATGTTAGTCGGACTTTTCGTTTATGCCTTCCGTACCCGTTTCAACACGACACGACATGTATGGTGGGTATGGAATACTTACCGGATCTGGTCAACACCGATCAAACACTTTGTTTTAGATGTTTAAGTAACCGATACCTAAATACATACCCTTACCCGACACCGGTACCCGAGTTCGAGTAACAAAGGTGAAAAGTAAAGTACAATTAAAATACCGAGTTCGAGTAACAAAGGTGAAAAGTAAAGTACAATTAAAATACTCATGAGATTTAATCATCAGGACAGTTAAAGGATTAGAAACCACAGAGTTGTCCAACTACAATAGGTTGGAGGAAGTCTCCATTTTTTGTCATGTCTCAGGGTAATCCGTAGTTCTTTCTTTGGTTCATGTAGCCGACCCCAATCTTTTGGGATTAATGCTTGGTGGTTGTTGTTGTTGTCGTCGTCTCAGGGTAATCCGTAATAACAAATAACAACACAGTAGAAAGAAAATACGATAAGTGAATCAAGTACAACAGACCCCCCCCCAACCACCACCACCACCACCAACACTTTCTCTTGTTTACATAATTACCAGAATATTCATAAAGGCCAATCA
>JAOWBF010000015.1:8098606-8118971 GCA_028566175.1 Vinca major
GAATATCTGTGTAATCACCCGAGTGTTGTCTCTGATAACAATTCATTTTCGAAGGACTTTTTAGACACGATTTCATTTTTTAGAATGAAATTAAAATTCACTCTTCTTTAATTAAAAATAGAAAAAAATATCTAATTAATTGTACTATTATATAGGGTCCTCAAGAAAAAATTGTAATATATATATTTTTTGTTTGTTTTGACTGGTATACTACCCAAATATTGACGGGTTGGGTCCTACTTTTAAAATGGATGCCCCACAATTCGAAAGAAGAATTTTAAATTCGAAATTGTGTTAGTAAGTTTACCAACAATTTGTAATAGGATACTTCTGAAAAAAAATTCGCAATTTAAATGTTACTAACATTAAAAATAATGAGTTTAGAATATTTAAGAGTGTCACGGGCAAAAATATTGAGCCCGAACAGACTAAATATCGGGCCGAATGATCCGGGCTGTCTCGACACAATTGACGGTCCTACTTTCTCGATCTAGCATACAAGCACTGCTTCTGTTAGTCTCCTGAGGGTAAGAGGAATTTCTATTAACGGTCATTTTAAATGATTTTTTAAACGACATCAGTAACCACAGGGCAATAAAGAACTTAGATGTTAAGTATAACAAATCTGGAGAAGCTGAAAAAAAGTTGGAGAAGAAAACATGGTGAACCCTCTGGTAGAGAAGCTCCCCTCTGGTAGAGAATTAGTGCAGATCTTTGGCGAGCAGGTCATGAATTGGTTGGATGAAGCAATCCCAACAAAAGCTATAAGAGATTCAGTAAACAAGTGGATCAATGTTTATGCCCCCTTGTTTGTCATAGGGTTGGTTCTGTTTTTCATCTGTTCTTGTTGCTGTTGTTCAAATCCAGCAAAGATGATGAAATCTGCTGGCAGGAATTCTAGGATTCAAAGGAATGGGTTTGAATCCAATCCCAGAAGTTACTTTCGAAATCTCCATGGAAAAGATAATTGACTATTAACATCTTTTATCTTCTGGTGTCTTCTTATTTATTATTATGATGCTTCTTGTATCCTTTTAATTTTCATGTTTGAATTTGAAATTTGGAGAATGATAGCTAGGGAATGTTGTATGCTTATCTTGTTTTGTTACTGATATTTGAATAAATTAGGGTTTTGTTTCAGAATTTGTTTGGACTAATTTCTGTGGAAATCTGTGTTATTTGCGTATTTATCATTTTGCAAGAGAGAAATCTGCTATATGGTACGTAACTATTTTCATTTTTCGGTTTTTAGCACAAACTATTTATTAAGCTATAGATAGCATGATCTTTATACGGGCTACTATTTCTTTAAAATTAATGAATTCAAAACATTTCAGGCCAAAAAAGTAACGCGTCTTGCACATAATCCCTGCATTAAGGGCAAAATATTGAAGAAAACAAGGTACAAGTGAAAGATAATAATGAAGAAAGTAAAACAGATATATTCAGACCTATACAAGCATAACTGATATCAGAACTTGGAAGCAAATGACACTAACAACAATAACTCAATTATAGTCTTTTTATTTATTTATTTTATTATTGTGAAATGTATCGGTAGATATGATGTGACTCGAACTCATGATGACATATTGTCTGGTAAGAAATGCTTCTAACATCTTTGTCATAATTTATGTTTTACTGACAAAGCCCACGGAAATAGTCAGCAGGGTTACTCTCAAAGACATCTCTAAAGATGTAGCCATCCCTCCCTGGTGCTTTCATGAGCATTCTCATGTTCATATCTGAAGCTTCTCCAAAAATCTTGGAAATTCCCCATTCCAGAATGCCTTGCCTGAGTCCAAAAATCTTAGAAATTCCCCAACCAACTATGCCTAGTAAGTCACCTCCAAGCTTAGATAGCCCCCAAACAGCGATTCCGACACCAGCTGCAATAGCCACTGATTTTACTATCTCTAGAAACTCATTTTTGTTTTCGACAATCTCTGTCCTAGAAGTCTCACTGCATTGTTGATTTCCCATATTGTTGTTTCAATTGAATACTATATAATCTCATGATCAGGGATATGCCTTATACAGATGAGCAGATCCTTGAAATATGAAAGTACACTGAGGTAATGAGTTAATTTTTCTTGATTAGCTCAAGTTTTTTGATGATTGGTATTCTAGTCAAAGTGGAGTGTTAATTTTGATCTTGGGAAATGAAAAGGGTCAAAGTGAAAGAAAAAAAAAATCTTGGGATTCCTTGCTGCAAAAATCTCATTCAGTTCTCAAGAAAATGATGCTCTGTTTTTATTTATGTTTTAGAATTCATTGGATTGGAAAATCTCTTGACCTAAACTCCCTCTCTCAGACTAATATTAAGGCCCAGAATATGCAAATTAGAAGTTCCCACTAAGCATTACTCCTATTATGGATAAGATGGTTTAAATTTCCATATTTCTGTTAATAAACATAAATCAACAAAACTATTGACAAAAAGTAGCATTGTACTTCTCCTTTATTTCAAGGCCATGCTAAAATAATTGCGAATAACTTTGAATATTTTATTTTATTTTTTATAACACAATGACTATCTATTAGCCATTCTGTTGCCTATTACTGCAATGCTGCAGTTAAGTTAACATTAAATCTTACGAAGAATGATTTTAACTCCGTGTTGCGGACGAAGCATAAAGACCTGAACTGGAAAGTGAACATAATTGGGTGAAAGGGTGAAATTATAATGCTGCAGAATCATTGAAAGGACAATCTTTGCTTCGGTTATGGCAAAATTCAAGCCTACACATGTTCTTGGTCCGAACCCAAATGGCATAAATGCTACTGGATTATTGTTGGTGGCATTAGCCACTCCTCCAGCAAATCTTTCCGGCTTAAACAGATGAACATCTTCTCCCCATATTTTTGGATCATGATGAAGTGCTAGTGGTGAAATAAGCAGCTCCATATTAGGAGGTAACATTATCTTCCCTAGCTTAACTTTCTTTTCAACTTTCCTTTTGATAGCAGGCACCGGAGGGTATAATCTTAAGGACTCCTCAAGAATCATGTTTACCTAGAAGAAAAATAAGATAAGGTAAACACTGCATAAACTATGATATGGTTTTGGCAAAAAACAGAGGCACACCATATAGTGCACATAATTCCCTGGACATTGTATTTGGTGCACCATTAGTCCATATTAGAGGTTGGTACACCTTATAGTGCATGCGTACGCCTTAGCTTATATAGTGTACCGAGTACTGTATATAGGTACCGAGACACGCATACACTAGGAGCACCAACAACACTGTATGGTGCACCAACTGGCGGCCCCCGAATCCAATGTTAGAGTAGCCAATGTGAGAATATTAACTTACAATCCGGAGTCTAGCGATGCCATCTGCATAAGGATTACTTTGTCCAAACAAATTAGTCACTTCTTTCCTTGCTTTTTCCTGCCAACCTGTATGTATAGCTAAAAGAAGAATGGTCCATCCAAGCAAAGACGATGTTGTTTCTTGTCCAGCAAAATAAAATGTTTTGCATTCATCAACTATATCTTCCAACGAAATCCATTGCTTACTGGTTAGGCTGTTAGCCTCTAGGAGTTTATCAAGAAAATCACCTTTAAAATTTTCTCCTCCTTCCTCACTTTTCTGCTCTCTTTTATTGATAATATTTACTATGCAATCTTTTATTCCTTTCTCAAGTTTATCTGATTCTATCTCATCACTGCTTTTCCCAAATAGGCTGCAGAAACATGACCATTTTGAGTCAAAATTTCCATGTAATGTTTTTTTAAACCATTTTGAAGCTACAAAAGCTAAAATGGTCATATTACTCTTACCTGATGCCCGGAAATCTAATTTTATGGACGTTTCTGGAGAGTAACAAAGTTAATTTCACCAACTTCTCAAAAATGTTCTTCCCCTCCATATAGCTGCTACCAAAGGCTGTCCTGGAAATTATTTCTGAAGTCAACACCTTAAACTCCTCAAAAACTTCAATCTCAGCCCCATCATAATTCTTCCATCTTTCTATCATAATTGTGCTACTTGAAATCACATCTGGGATCATATTCTAAATGGCAGAATTATTTTTTTGCAAGAAATAGTTAGTTCCAATCAAATTTGCTAAAAAAAATCCCCATTTGACCAATACAAAAATGCTAACCTTGAGGCTTTCTCCATGGAAAACTTGGTTGGCTAGTTTTCTCAGTTTTACCCATTTTTCACCTTTAGATGAAGAAAGACCATCTCCTAATAGCTTCCTAGCATAGCCTTCAAGGTCTAGTTTGGGAAAATTCTCATTTTTATTGTTTAGAATCTCCTTGACAAGTTCTGGTTCCGTCACAACCAGCTCCACCTTAGAACCTAACCAAGTAAGGTAATTTGGTCCTATATGTTTTTGCAAAGTAAACAAGATAGAAAAATAAGGTTCAATTGAAAATCGAAAAAAACTAATATCATTAGTGAATTCATTACCGTATAAGTTCACCCATGAAGAAATGTCAGGCAAGATTCTAGGAAAGATGTTATGTGAAAGATTATCCATGGGTCTGCACATAGAATTTCTTCTCATGTTTGATACTTCTTTGGTACTCCCATGAAGGAATCTGTATGAAGGGCCTTTGATCCCCTGAGACTTCATGTAGTACTGTATGTATAATGGTTTCCACCATAATTTATTGAGTAATCTAATTAGCTTTAGTAGCAAGTACGCGAAGAAGAAGCTAGCAAATATTAACACTATGTTTTCAACATTAGTCATAGTTCAAAAGCAACTAAGGAGTACAATGATTTCAAGAATGCATCAATTTTATGTTCTATCACAAGCTTGGGAATATTTCTGTTAAGTATGTTAGGACTTAGGATACCTAATGTGGGATTAATCAAACATTTCATGTTGTCTTTTGTGTTTCATGATTGGATTTATAATGTTTTGTTATACTTATGTCATAGTGGCCCTTGAAGCTCTTAAGGTGTTGATGTTTGATTTTTTGTGAAAAATGTTTTTTTTTCCGTGCTGGACTGAAAATGATATTTGTACAGACAAATGGATGACATAATCCTATCTCTTCTGCTGATTATGAACAAAATTATTGCTTTCCAAAATCATTTTCATATTCGTACTACAATTAGTATTTTAATTTTAAGGTCAGTCTCATATGCAAGTGATCTCTGGACCACAGCAGTTTCTAAATTGAACTAGAAAAAACAACACTGATGCCCTCCGCTATGGATGGATCTGTAGCGGCATATGGCCGCTCCGCTCCGCTATAGCGCTGCTATTGATAACACTGATAGATAAATCTTTTGGTCGCAACAGCCAAAAAAGAAAAAAATAAGTTTTGTTTGGAACTTCAAGCTTTTGGTCAACTTTAAAGGTGCCAGAATATGAGGAAATTTCCAACCTGAGAGCACAGTTGAAGAAGACAAGGACATTGCCATCAATATACAGGTATCTTTGAGGACAAAATAGACCAATTTGGATAAATTATTAGACTTGTTTAGAATTTTTGTAGTCTTTTTACTCTGCTGTCTGTATCAGATTGAATTAATTAATTAATCATGGAATAAAGGCAATCCAAAGCTGATTAAGTTTCAATAATGGTTCAATCATTATTGAATATAATTATTTCAATCTCAAGATTACTAAAATTGCATTATTTACATACATTTCTTACAATGTATTATCTGGAGACAGAATAACCATACAACAGTTAATCATGGAAACCTGAAAGTTTTAGTATTAAATTGCTTGGAGAATGACTTGAACTCCATTCTTCGGGGTAAGAATGAATATATCAGCTGGGAAATGGACATAATTTGGTGACAATGTGAACTTAAAGTTTTGCAGGATCATTGACAGTGCAATTTTTGCCTCATTGGTGGTAAAGTTCAATCCAACACAAGTTCGCGGTCCCAAACCAAACGGGAAAAAAGCTGCAGGATTATTGTTTGTAGCTTTAGCCACCCCTTCGGCAAATCTTTCTGGCCTAAAGAGGTGAACATCCTTTCCCCATATTTGAGGATTATGGTGCAGTGCTAGAATAGAAATGAAAATGTTCATGTTAGTCGGAAGAGATAGGCTTCCTAGTTTAATTTCGCGATCAACTTTTCTTGTCACTGTGAGTACCGGAGGATATAGCCTAAGGCATTCGTTAATAATCATGTTCATCTGAAACAAAAAGGGAATTGATTAGAAGCAATAAGAAGTATATATATAGAACAAGAGAAGATGGTTTTCTTACTATTTTTAGTCTTGCAAGGCCATCGGAACTGGGAGTTTTCTTGCCATAGATTTGAAATACTTCAGACCTTGCTTGTTCTTGCCAATCAGTGTGGATTGATAGGAGAAAAACACACCAAGAAAGTAAGTTTGTAGTGGTAAGATGTCCAGCACCATAGACAGCCTTAATTTCATCAATCATTTGTTCTAATGTGATCCCTTTTGTCGTCTCAGTATCATGTGTTATTTTCATCAGTTGTCCAAGATAATCGTTCCCAAAATGTTCATTATCGTGATTTTTGGCCTTTTCCCTTTTCTTTACAAGTTCAAGAATCGAACTTTTGATCCCCTTTTCGAGCTTCTCTGCTTCAATGCCATCTCTAGATTTCAGAAGTATGCTGCAAAAACAAAGTAAAAAACCAATCAAGTTCGTATCCTGATACAACTTGAAGTGGTTCATTTGACAAAAAACCTGTTTTTTATACCCAAATGGAAAGTTAACTTTGTAATAATTTCGGACAGTTATAGCAGTTAGCTTTGCCACCATCTCAAATATGTGCTTTCCTTCCATATAACTACTTCCAAAAGCCGTCCGGGAGATTACTTCAGTTGTTAATAGTCCAAATTCTTTGTAAACGTCGATTTCTCCTCCATGAAATTTCCACTTCTCTAGCATTGTCTCGACAGTAGCAGTCATTTCTGGAACCATGTTCTGTAAGAACGCTTCTCCTGGTTAATGAAAACGCTATAACAGGAATCTTACAGTATGATGTTACAGAGGATCCAAAATAAGCAAGAAGGCTTACTTTGAGGCTATCTGCATGAAAAGTATGATTGGCCAACTTACGAACTTTCGCCCATTTTTCACCCTCATTTGTTATCAATGCCTCACCTAAAAGCTTCTTTGAATAGCCCTCCACGTCCATTTTTGGATAAGCACCTTCTTTGTTGGTCAATATCTCCTTGATTAACTCTGCTTCTGTAACAAATAATTGGGCTTGTGAACCATGCCAACTAAGAAAGTTCTTCCCTGTTAAAAAGATCAAATTAATCAAAGATAAAACAATAATCTAACTCATTAAATCCCCAATAATTGGAGTATTGGGGTATGGATATGAGATGTTAATAATCACACACCGACTAGTTTGTGCATATTTGGGGGTTTGGGTTAGACTCAAATCCAATTTTAACATAGTGTCAGAGCCATCTAGTTCGATTTTTTACCCCTATTATTGTTCACGGTCCAGACGTCTGGCCCTGACCCTGGCCTTGAGGGGTGTGTTAAAAGATACATTTTGAGGGATTGAGTTATGCCCAATTCTATTTTTAACAGGAGAGAAACCTAAAATTTGACCATGAATGCACAAAGTGGTTTGCTCACATAATACCAATGAAACATTAGTCCCCCTATAACTCTGCGTTTGTTACGGAATCATATCCTCAAATCAAAGCCAAAAGACATCAGAGAAGGCCGATCCAATGACCTTTTTGATTCATGTGCACGTACCATGTTTTTTTTTTATTCAGCATCCATAGCATTTATATGCACAAATATCAAATTAATCAAAGATAAAAACAAAACAAAAAATACATGCCCTCAAATCAAAGCCAAAAGACATTACAAAAGGCATACTCAATAACCATCTTGATTTATGTGCACGTTACCATTTTTTTTTCATTCAACATACACAACATTTATGTGCACTGCATCAAATTAATCAAAGATAAAAAAAAAAAAAATACATAATCAAGCTTGACTACCAAAATAATGAATTCAGACGAAGTTTTACGTTAGTACCATATATTTTGGTCCAAGAATAAACATGAGGCTGTACTCCTGGAAAAACGTCATGAGAAATGTCGATGGATTTTTCTGTAGACTGGTTTCTCATTCTGGTAATTTCTTTGGTGTTTCCATAGATAAACTTGTAAGGAGGGCCTTGGATTCCTTGTGAACTCATAATCCTTCGAATTCGCGACGGAATCCACCATACTTTACGAAGAAATCTTATGAGAGTCGTGAGAAGATAGAGCAAGATAATGGTAGAAAAACAGAGAATGAGAATCAGATTGATACTCATAACTATGCTCAAAATGAATTTTTGTTTGGATTTATGAAACTTATTTTCCTTTTCTTGAAATTATATTTGGTTGGGTGTTTGTACTTATATTGACGAAGCTGGGATTATTGCATTATGCATATTTGGTGGTCCTCAAGAAATTGTTTAAGATTTTAAAAACTAAAATAAATTGATAATTTGTCAGGATCAATCATTGTTGATAGATTTTCAGTATATTTGCGAGCTTAACAAGCAAAATTAAAGGGGGAAAAATTAAAAAATGAAGAACTTGGTTTTCGTGGACCTGAACTGACTAACAAATCCAAAAGCTGGAAACCTTTGATGCTGGCAGATTGTGAAAGTATATTACTAGTAACAGAACAAATTTTGCGTCTGCTAAATCGTCCCACCACCATTGTCTGTATTGGTTTCTGGCCAAAAGTAGCCAAATTTTCCTAAAATTTGACCGGAACCCATTAGGAACAACGGTGGTGTGACTACTTAACATCAACGAAATTTGTTTTGGGACCTACCAAGAAATTCAGAAACTTGTAGAATCTTATTGTATTTTGCTAAATAATTTGAAGATGATTCAGGTCATTTGCCCTTTTTCTTTTAGTTTGGGGGTATTGTGGTGGCATAAAATCCTCTAACCTCATTCTCTCTCGTTCTCTATCACACGAATAAATATTTGACACATATTCACTTTTTCTTTATAGGTTCCACTATTGCTTTCAGGTTATATTTTTTTAATTAAAAAATTAACATATGTCAATTTTTATTAATGAGAATAGGGAATTGAACAACGAACGGGCTGTTGCAGTAGTTGTATATGTTCTTGCAGAAGTGGGAGTTGGGACCTGACTTTGCTAGAATGGTCTAAGGTCCATTTTGTTTATTTGAGTGATAAAAAGCTTAGAAAAGTTAAAAGTTCATTTTATTATAAGTATGACTTGTTAAGTTATAGTTGCTCGTGTTCGATTCAGAATATCTCCTTTTGATATTCTAGTCGAAAAGAAAAAGAAAACCTATTAAATTCTGATCTCAGGTTCTTAGAATGATGTCTGTACAAGAAATCAATAGTATCAAAATTTTGTTTGCTTGGACAAAGGAAGAAATTGCTGATACACTTGTGTGTCGACTGTGGGCTACCATGAAAGAATATCATTTTGCTTCTTTTTATTTTTATCTTTTTTGGTGGGTAGAGGCGGTTACCGTTTGTCTCCATACATGTTCCCACCGCAATATTACAAATTTTCTCAATTATGTATACACATGATAAATTATAAGTGATTGAGAATAAAAATGGGGACATGTATGAGAACAAACGATTTGTACCGGGCAGACCCTCCCCCAAAATTTGAACTCTTAGAGAAAATACATTTTTTTTTCTTCCAATTATACAAATTATTGATTTCAACATGGATCAATCTCAATTTCACATGTCAATTTCAACATTATAAGAATCTTAAAGTTGCTGGAAATTTAATATTTTTGTGAAACATTATTGAATCAAGTGACTACTGGACAAGATTACACATTAAAAGAGATTTGATAGTTTCTCTTCCTCTTCCTAATTGCCATCTCAGAACATCAGTTTTTTTATGTAAAGTAGACGAGACACACTCATTAGCATGTATTCAATCTATTCCTAAAAAAAGTGTAGGATGACTTGACATCTTCCACAAAGAAGACTGTGGGGTTGGTTTTGGTCTCAATAGTTAAACAAGTCATTAAAGACCTAAAGGTAGGGAGACCAGTGTCTGTCTGGTCCTCTCGTCCGCAACTCTACCTTTGTTCTAGGTTTGTTTGGAGACTGAGTTTGCAGTTGGGTAATGGGTTGGATAGAAGTTTGGCATAATCTTTGATGTACGTTTCGCCTGGTTTGCCTTTTCTTTTCACCCTCCATTCTTTTCTGACTACTTTGGGATGATTCCCTCTGATCGCCACCATATTTACATCAAAGGATCAATATTCAATAACAATTCATGAGTTTCTTTTTCAGCAAGTTTGAAACGGCCATCCAAGACGACCTTGTGTATGTCACGTCTAAAGATGATACAACCTATGGTATCATGACTATAAAAGTTGTTCCACTTGCACTATTTCTTATACATCAATTATTCGGTCGTTAGTATTTTCTGGACGTAAGTGAGTTTGATATGCTTATATTTTAAAAAAAAATGATTAAAAATAAGATCAGCATTGGTGACCAAATGAATAAGTCTCATTTGGATCTTGCTTGCCCTTGGCTGGCTTCGGGGCCGGACAAGTGTAAGCCTTCCTGTTTATGATCTCAGCCGCCAGTATGTTAGAGTATTGAGTCTTTTCAGAGTAAAAAAAAATCATTTATGACAAATAATAGTCTAACATTTCTGGAAACGGGAAGCCTTTATTTTCTCTTTTTTTTATGAATACCTCTATCTGGACTACTTGGGAAGCCCCCCAAGACAGATCAGAGAAGTCACAGAGCACGAGTGACTCCTTCAGTTTAGGGACCATTCTGAAAATGGTTATTCGAACATATTTTGATTCAGGCAAGTAGGTGATGCACTTTCCTTTTAAGTTTTGTATTTCTTGAGGTTTTTGCTGAGCCGCCACCAAGTCGACTATGGTTACTTCTGGTAATTGATTATAAAACCTCTCATGTAATAACCTCTCCATCTCGGGAAAAATATTTACAAAGTTGAGCAGTAGGTTTGTATACCAAGTAAAGGTTGTCTCTGTTAATGATAGAGGAAACAAATACAACTTGCTGAGTTCATTGCCTCCCAGCTCACCATAATGCGCGGTAAGTTTGCAAATGTGTTCCATTGTGGTCTTCTTATCATATTTTGAAAAGATAGAGAAATCTTGTACCTTGAGACCTTTAGCAAGCTAGTTAAGATGCCGATCTATTCCGGATATGGCTTCCAATAAGATGGGTTTTCTATCTCGCTTACATTGATGCTGAATTGTCATCTTAAACCATTTGCAATTACTCCACACTCTGCTTGTTGGTGATAAATATTTACAGGTACACTTCTGGTGGGTTGTGTTCAGGCATGTGTGGTCAAGAAAATATTTGGGGATGTGTTATTACTTTCGGATGGTCTAGAGAAATAATTTGCCAGAAGTATGGTTTGCCCCAGCATGTGAAGCTGCCTTGGTAAAATGAGTTATTGATCTTGGCATTGGCACTTGCCCACAACCTAAAATATCGGCTCCAAGTGTTCCTTGTCTGTCCAACCACAACTAGCACTTTCCCCAAGGATGGAAGCATTGCTGCAAAAAATAAGTCATATGTCATGCCGTTAGAATTTGTCCTTCGATTTGAAGAGGACAAGAATATTGATTCAAGACTTGGCTAGGCATGTACATGAATCGACCCTCTTGTATAGGGGTAGGTTTTGTTGAAAACTTTATTTCCTCAATTTTGGTCCTCTACTGGCCGATCTTATGAATATGACGACATGAACATAAGTTAGAGATAGTTGTTGTCGAGTGGGTTGCCAATTCTGTCGAATGGCTACCCGTTTTGGAGTAAAAACACATGCTCGGAAGACCATGCTAACTTGGCGGACTTCAATATTCTGAAACGCATTATGAATAAATAGCTTGATAGCCGTTGTAAAATGTTGGACTAGATTCTACACTTGTTCGTCAATACTTTCACCGATCTTCTGCCTAATGGCTGCCAATGTTGTTGGTAAGGCTGGTTAGCTTGAGTTGTCCATTTGTTCGCTTGAAGTCCATTGAAATAACTCTATATTTTCAATATGTTTTTCGGATCTAAGTTGTCCAGAAAGTGTTACCACAAAAACTGAGTCGACCGACCTTTGATTATTTACTTGGAATTCCTTTCCTCAAGATGGTTTACATTTGAAATATGGTTACCTGACTTAGTGTGCGTTATTGGAGGTAATTCATCACCCAGAAAGCTGAGACAGAGCCAAACAGATTAGCCCAAACTATACTATGCGTTAGTGGATAAGAATCCTCATGGAGAAAGCTAACCCTAGGGATGGATTTTACTTAAGTATGCGTTATTGGTTGAGAACTTTTACGCATAATCCTTACGCCAAAGTTAAGGAAAAATATAAATTAAATGAATGTAAATGCAGAAAGTTTAAAAAGACATTATGAAATGATGATAAAACAAATATTTTGATAGTTGATTGATTATCATCTCCTTGATTTTCCTATTTGTCTTCTATTTATGGTCGTACCTTGAAATTCCATCTCGCTTCAAACTTGCCCATGAAGACCATGATTCTTGCAAAATGGAAATGTTCATGGTCATGTCCGTTATGGAAAACATGATATAACTTCCGAATGTATTTGACTGTTAGTTGCATGTTTCATTCTTTGATAAGAATTGGAATTTCCATAAAGATGAATCAATGTTACCAACACTGGTCCACTTATAAACATGTGAGTTGGAAGTTTTTAGTAGGGTAACTCTTAAGTACTTCAAATATCGCTCAAGCTAACATGAGTTGATCGAGACACAAGGAGAGCTGCATGAGGAGATTTACATGTTGCCACCTCCATACTATGTTAGTCCTGACAGTAAGTTGGTATGTAAGCTTAAAAAGTAATTGTATGGATTGAAACAGGTAGAGAGTGGAATGCAAAATTGACTTCTGCCTTAATAAAACTTGGTTTTGTGCAATCTCGACATGATTACAACTTGTTTATCAAGCATGCTTCTTCACGTTCAAAAGGTTTTATTGCTTTTCTTGTTTATGTAGATGCTGTGATATTAGTGAGTGATAGCCAAACTGAGATTAATGTTGTCAAAGACTATTTGCATAAGCAGTTCAAAATCAAGGACTTAGGTGAACTAAAGTACTTTCTAGGCATTGAAATTATGAGAAATGAAGAAGGATTGACTCTTTGCCAAAGAAAGTATGTTTTGAATTTGTTAGAAGATGAAAGATTCACTGATTGTGTTGCAGTAAATACTCCTATGGAAACAGTGATAAAACTGTTACATAATGATTCATAATCCTTCCATGATGTAACATCATATAGGAGGCTTATAGGAAAACTATTTTACTTAATAGTTACATACCAGACATAGCTTTTGCAGTGCAACAACTCAGTCAGTTCTTGGATAAACCTTTTATTATGCACTGGAAGGCTGCACATAGGATTCTTAGGCATGTTAAAAGTGCACCAGGATAGAAGCTTTTCTATCCATCTCAGAACACTTTGGAATTAAAAGCATACACAGATAGTGATTGGGCAGGTTGTGTTGAAACAAGGAGGTCAATCGCATGCATGTGTGTGTTTCTTAGGAATTCATTGGCGTCTTGGAGATCCAAGAAACAAACTACTGTTTCTAGAAGCTCAGCAAAAGATGAATATAGAGTAATGACTCTAACTACTTGTGAAGTTCAATGGTGAGTCAATTTATTAAAGGATTTGAGAGTTAATCAAAGTATAATTGTTCCATTGTTTTGTGATAGCAAAAGTGCTATACACATAGCTGAAAATACTGTCTTCCATGAGAGGACAAAACATGTTGAGATTGATTGTCACACTATGAGGGAAAATTTTATGGCATGATTGATCAAACCGTTGCCAATCAGTTAAGAAAATCATCTAGCATACATATTTACTAAACCATTATCAGGGACCGGATTGAATTATCTTGTGGAAAGTTTGGGACTGTTTGATCTCTTGGAATTTTCAACTTGTGGGGAGCTGTTAAAATCAAGAAGGAACACATCAATGCAAGCTGGAAATCAGCAGAGGAAAAGGACTGATGTTAAGCAGAAAGAGAAGACATCAAGGAATTGGTTAAAAACAATGCATCAATATTATAAGAAAAAGAGGCTGTCGGGCTGAAGACTTTGGGTAAATAGATTGGCATCAATCAACTAACTAATGGGCCAAAAAATTTAATAAGTCCAAGAGCAGTCCAACCCATTGTACATAATAGAAATAAACTTTCTTCTCTTTTGTATATAAATAGGCAATTAGATATTTTCTTTTAACACTGTAATTATGTAATAGGTTAGTAGTTTAACTACTTTAAAAAATGTACAAATATTGAGTTAGTGCTCATTTTTCAGTTAACGAGAAAACAGAAAATTTCCCCAAAAATTTCTTCATTCTCTCTGGATTGTTCTTCATTTTATGTGCATTATTTTTATTTTCTTTTAGTTTTTCATTGCTCAAGAACAAAGCGAGTTAGTACAATATCCTTATTTATTGATACTAATTGTAGATCCATAAATAAATGGAGCTTGTATCCTTAAATATATCATGTCGATTATGGAAGTAAAATGAAAAAGTATAACCATTTTAAAAAACAAATATTTGTTTTGAGACAAACTAAAAAATAACATTCAATTCGGTAGCTGGTAGAGCGAATGAGGAGGTGAAATTGTTTGTTTCACAATTAAGAGAATTTTAGAAAGCCTAGACACTTTGAAGCCCTTCTAGATATTTAACGTTTTCCATCAACGTTCCAGCAATTAATTTGGACAGAATTGTCACAAAAGAAAAGAAACTATTGATTTTTCATATATAACTCTCAATTAGGGGAAATTCTTAGGTGCAACCCCACTTGTGCACCGAATTGAACCCTAAGACACCACATGTCCCATTTACCGGAAAACCTGCTAAGTCATTTTTTACCCTTATAACGCCTTATTTCTCTGGTAGATCCAACTTTCATTCCTCTTCCAATCAACAACCAAGAGGGCACCAGTTTTGCCCATTATTCAATAAAATTAGTAAAAATAGCATGAAATAAGAGGATAAATGTAAAAATAATCAAGCTGGAAGAGAAGATTTGAAGCATAATCAGGCAGAAGAAATAAATGCACGAAGCAGGAATGATACTTTGGGTTGAGAAGTGTAGTATAGTTTGTTTTACAATCTTTTAAATATTCTGGACTTGTAAATATTTTTACGAATAGGCCAAATTATAATTATATACGTGTAAGCCCATTCAGTCTTTTACTTATTTAGAAGTAGTTGACTTAGACTTTTGTATTCAAATAGCATAAGGGCCTTTATGCTCAATTTAGTGAAATCAGTTGGAAATATCCAAAATAACCGTCTCTATTTTCTCTCTCAACAAGGTATCAAAGCAGTGCGTGTGAGACACGTGCTTCTTATGTTTTATGTTCTTCTTGCTTAATCATCTTGATTAGGTTTTCTTTCTTCAATTTATGCAAATCTCTCGTGGGTTTTGCTTTGTTTTCTTGATAATTCTTCAATTGAGTTTTTCTTTGACATTGATTGGTGATTTCTTTTTTTCTGATTGATTCTGTCATCTGTGTTGGTAAATCCATGTAAACTTTCTTCAAATTATTCTGCAAATTCAGCAGTAATTACTGCTACTCATCCCTTCTATCTTTTTGAATGAGAATCCATCTCGTCTTCTTGTTCCTGTGTAAAAATTCTTGTTGGAGCTTCAAACTATTATTCATGGCGTAAAGCAGCTCGAATGACTATAGTAACAAAGAATAAACTGTGTTTTATAGAAAGAATTCCAGATGTCACTATTCCAAAACTTGGATAGCATTTGTATAGGGATTGGGAACAAACAGGCCAGATGGTACTAACTTGGATTGCTTATACTGTGGATAAAAAAACAATTGAACAGAGTTTTCAGATGATGAACACAACCATGGAGGTCTGGGAAGACTTGGAAGGTAGATATAAAAAAAAGAGAGGCCTACAGGTTGTATAGACTACTTGAAGAAATTCACAGTTTGAAACAAGGATGTAATACTGTTACTGAATATTTTATCACACTGCTAATACTATATCTGAAAGTTATGGAAGAGTAAATATGAGTCAAATGCTTTGTAGCTTCTGTGGTTTCAAAGGTCACACCATTGACAAATGTTACAAGAAGAATGGATACCCTCCAAACTCCAATTATAGAGGCAAATAAGGATTACTAGGTTCCAATCCTAACACTTCCAACTATACAGTAACAACTCCAAGACAATACAAACATATTAATTGCATCACGGGGAATTATGTGCAAGGAAATGGTCCTTATGGTACAGATAATAACTTTAGTCAAATTCCACCTATGGAGTATGGTGTCAATTCTTTTGGAAATCAGTATAACACCAATTCTGGTTATATGATTCCATATGGAAAATGAAATGCAAGTGTATCATCTAATGAAACCTTGCAGACTAATGTCGTGGTTGGATTCAGTGCAGGCCAACATCAAAATTTATTGCAGCTTGTACAAAATGTGGACCTTAATACAGGTGCTAGAGAAAAGGTTCAATCCAATGCCGACAATGTTGTTATGGAGCCTATATTTGATGTCTTAGTTTCTTATGCTTCATCAGCAGATATACATTCTTTTTTTCTAGTTTAAACACTTGGATAGTGGATTATGGAGCTTCAGATCATATGTTAAGCACTGATAAATACTTCATTTCATCTTTATCTTAATATGTTCAACATATGTTTGTTAACCTTCCTGATAAATACTCTATACCTATACTTAAAAATGTGAGATTCAATTAACTAGTTATATGAAACTATGCATTGTGCTTCTAGTTTCTGATTTCAAGTTCAATTTGATTTCAGTTTCTAAATTGACCAAACAAAATACATGTTTAGTGACTTGTTACTCTACTCACTGTGATATACAGGCACTGACTAATCACAGGAATCTTGGATAAGCTAAAGGATGGAATGGACTCTACTTACTTCAGCTGAATCCTATTATACCTACTATTTCTTCCATTTGTAATGGTACTTTACCTGTTACTTCTGATGAAATAAGTACATTGTTATAGCACTATAGATTAGGTCATTTAGGTGTTTCTCAACTTCATTCCCTAAAGGATCTCAATCCTACTGCTGCTTGTAATACCAATTACAACAATGAAGTGTTTGTCAATTTGCCAAGCAACATAAACTGCCTTTTCCTCTCTCTAATTCTACAGTTTCTTCTTCCTTTGATCTTGTTCATTTTGACATATGAGGTCCTTTCAAGGAACTAACCATATATGGACAAAGGTATTTCTTGACAGTGGTTGATGATTACACCAGATTCACTTGGATGTTCTTTCTTAAAACAAAAGCAGAAGCAAGATATTCTTTGCAAAAAAATTGTACATACATCAAAACTCAGTTTAGCAAAACAATTAAAATTGTCAGAAGTGACAATGGTCCTGAGTTTTCTATGTCAACTTTCTATTCTTATCATGGAATAATCCATCGAACTTCTTGCATTTATACCCCACAACAAAATGGCCTAGTTGAAAGAAAGCATCAACACATACTTAACATAGCTAGAGCCTTGAAACTTCAATCTAAATTACCTATTCAATATTGGAATTATTGTGTCAAACATGCAATTCATTTGATCAATGTTACACCCACGCCAATTCTAAAAAATATCACCCCTCGTGAGGCATTATATAAACAAATTCCTACATACACAAACCTTAAAGTATTTGGATGTTTAGCCTATGCTTGTACTTTAGAACATAGAAGAAGTAAGTTTGATCCAAGGGGGAAACAATGTGTCTATATTGGACATTCTTTCACTACAAAAGGATATATTTTTATAGACAGTGAGAATATGGAGTTATTCATATCCAGAAATGTCATATTCATAGAACATATATTTCCTTTTGTTCAATTTTCTAATTATTTTGATCATTCTCTTTCTTCTATTAATCCCATTATTGACTCGCCTTTACTCATATATCCTTACATTGCTTCCCTTCCTTTACCTTATCTTTCACCTTCTTCTTTGTCATCATTCCCAATTTTTTCTGCCCCTCCTACTAATACTGTGCCTGATACTTCTTCCAATCCTGGTTTAAGTAAATCAACTGAAACCTTTTTTTCTTCTAAATGACTTTCATTGTCCTACTTTGAAAACTTCACCTCATTCTATTACTCATTTTCTTACATATGAACTGATATCACCGCAATACAAGTCCTTTGTGTTTTCTCTGAAAGTTGAATAGGAACCTACCACCTACAATGAGGATGCTCAGTCTCAGGTTTGAAGGGAGACAATCTTGGCAGAGATTAAGGCCTTGGAAGCTAACCAAACATGGGAACTTGTTCATTTGCAAATGGGTGTTTAGAACTAAATTCAAATCTGATTGAGAACTTAAAAGATACAAGGCTAAGCTTGTGGCAAAAAGGGTATACACATCAGGCTACCATTGACTATTTTGATACATTCTCACCAGTTGCAAATATGACATCTATCAGAACTTTATTAGCACTAGCAATATGAAGATGATGGTTTATACATCAGTTGGACATAAGCAATACATTTCTAAATAGAGAGCTTCATGGGGAGATCTATATGATGCCACCACCTGGCTACACTAACAGTGGAATGGTTTGTAAATGAAAGAAGTCCTTGTATGGCCTTAAACAGGCAAGCAGGGAATGGAATGCACGACTAACTAAATTCTTATTAAATTGGAATTTGTTCAGTCATGGCATGATAATTTTCTTTTCATCAAAAAAGGTACTCATGATCTTATAGCCTTGTTAGTATATGTAGATGATATTGTTCTTGTCAGTAACAATATGCAGGAGATAAACAAGGTTACTGGTTTCTTGCATAAAGAATTTAGGATCAATGATATTGATGAGGTGAGATACTTTATTGGCATTGAAGTTGAAAGGAATAAGGAAGGTATCAGGCTTACACAAAGAAAGTATGCTCTTAACCGTGATTGTGCTCCAATTACTTACCAATGGATACAATGGTCAAGTACTCGCATCAAGACTCAGAACCATTGGAGGATAATACTAAGCATAGAAGGCTGGTTGGGAAGTTATTGTATTTGACAATAACCAGGCCTGATATCTTTTGCTCAGTGCAGCAACTCAGCCAATTCTTGAATAAACCAACAGTGATGCAATGGAAGACAACACACATGGTTCTCAGGTATCTCGGAGGTTCACCAGGACAAAGCTTGCATTACTCAGCAACAAATACACTAGACTTAAAAGACTTTTCAGACAGTGACTGGGCAGGGTGCATTGAAACAAGGAAATCTGTAACTGACTTCTGTGTGTTCTTAGGGGATGCATTCATTTCATGGAGGTTCAAAAAGTAAAGTACAATTTCAAGAAGCTCAGCAGAAGATGAGTACAAAGTCATGACAAAGACTACATGTGAGTTACAATGGTTATTATATTTACTTGATGATTTAGGTGTTAAACAAGCCAAGACAGTTCCACTTTATTGTTACAGTAAAAGTGCACTTCACATAGCATAAACCCTTTGTTCCATGAGAGAACTAAATACATAGAAAGTGATCGCCAAGTGATTAGGGAAAAGTACTTATCTGGAGTTATAAAACCTTTACCTGTGACTTATATTGATCAGTTGGAAGACCTGTTTACTAAGACTTTAGGAGCACCAAGACTGACATATTTGACTCAATGTTTAGGGTTGTTTAATGCGTTCAAGCTTCCAGCTTGTGGGAGGATGTTGAAATCAGAAGATAAATATGGAAATAATCAAGCTGGAAGATAAGATTTGAAGCATAATCAGACAAAAGAAATAAAGGCATGAAGCATGAATTGTACTATGGGGCTGAAAAGTGTAGTATAGTTTGTTTCACGGTCTTTTAGATATTTTGGGCTTGTAGATATTTGTACAGATAAGCCCAATTATAATTATATACGGGTAGACGCATTCTATTTTTTTTACTTATTTTGAAATAGTTGACTTAGACTTTAGTATATAAATAGCAAAAGGGCCTTTATGCTCAATTCAATGAAATCGGCTGGAAATATCCCAAGTAACCGTCTCCATTTTCTCTCTCAACAATAATACAACAAAAAAAGTTCTCTCTCAATACTTTCTTTTCATGGTCAGCAACTAAGAGGGTGTTCGAGACTTCGACCGAACAGGACCTCCAAAAATTGAGGGCCCTAATTGATTACTGTTGCACCTGCAGAAAGGAGTTTTTGAAAATTGAAATTGTAGAATTCATACATGCATAGACTCAACGGATTAGCGATTATAGGAATTAAGAATGATCATTTGGAGCAAATAAAATATAAAATTTTAGTTTATGATTTAACGCTAGAAGAATCGTTATTTTTGTAACGCCCCGACCCGCCCCCTGCCCGAACGGGGACGAGCCGAATCGCCCGCTGCCCTACCT
>JAOWBF010000015.1:8248626-8262140 GCA_028566175.1 Vinca major
GTATATAGGCGAGATGTTTCAGTCTCATAATAAATATTTGTATTGGGAATCACATTAGATCTGTGAGACACGCTGGCTGGCTGGCTGGCTGGCTGGCTGGCTCTCTTCGTTTGAATATGGAAATAAATCCAATCGTGGATGTTGGAAAAAAATTTACACCTAAACCAAAGTATAGAAAAATTGGTTGATTTGGTAGGAATTCATTTACTATAATTTTTTTAGATTCGTGAATTTGGTTAAATCACTATCATCTACTTAAATTATTTTTTATGTCTCCTTTACAACTTTTTTAAGTGTTGACAAGCATATGTATATATATACACACACTTTTTTAATTTACTTTGGAACCCTTTAGAGCAAAGTTGGAATCAACCAAGTTAGAGATTTGGTGGATTGTCCTCACTTGGAAAACAATATATCAACCTCCAAATTTGATAAACTTAGATAAGAGCCACTAAGCCTTTTCTTGTATTATTATATCTATAGCTAATCTTTTTAATAAGCCTCCAATATGTACTTTAACAATTAAAACCTTACGAGTGACTTCAAATTGAGTCTCAAATTCTCTTTAGATTGAGTCTGTAAATAAAAGTTCAAGCTATAAATTATGAAAATTTAATTTGAACTTAAAATTAGTTTGAGATTGATATCATAATGAGACTCAACATAATCAGACTATATATAAATAATAGTAATGAATATATGCTCAGTCTAAGTAGATACAACTTGGACGCTAACATAATGTGTGATTGTGACTTTAAAACGCCAAGACACCTCATTCCAAAAAAAAAAAAATCTTTTATCCCAACATTTTCTTGGACAGGTATGTCATGCTTCACTAATTACATTATCGAAGGCAATTGGCTTTAAAATTTTGATTTTTTCCTATATGAGAAGGTTCATTTTTCTAAGCATGGACAATTGAATTGCTTTCGTTGTCAAACTTCTTTATTTTAGAGATGGCAAAGGTGAAAAATAAAAGAAATGTCGAAAGTATAATTGAAATAAATTGTTGATAATTAATAAAATAAATTTTAAATAATAATTAATTTGAATACTTATAAATCTTCTAAACGACAATTAATTGAGAACATAGAGATTATTACATTGTCAACTTTGTGTAATAAATAGTTCTGTCTTTGGACCTTTGATTGAAGGGAGTCTTATATTAACGTTTGACACCAAATAGGACTGACCATATCATTCTATTAAAGAAGCATATACATGGAAGATAGAGAATAAACTTACCGTCAATAATTATAATTACAGAAAATTACTAAGTCAACCCACGCATTCAATCGATAAAATATTTATTTTCATGTCAAAATCTAATACATTTTGAAATAATCTATGGTTTGATTTGATTGAACCTAGTAAGAAACGTTTTATCTCAATATTAAACTAGTTTTTAATCAAAATCACATTTTAAATGAATCAATATTTGAATTTCATATCTAACAAAGGTGGATGCAGAATTAAGAGTTTGAGTGTCAAATTATAACATATATTACTATGTAATTTTTCACCAAAATATTTAAGAGCGTCAAAGTGAAATATATATGTGTGTGCGCGCGCGCAAATAATAATGAAAAAGTACTAAAAAACTCTTATCCAAAAAAAATGGAACAGAGCCCAGACTGGCCACCATGCACTTGGGTTCCCTTGATATTCATACTTTATCTAAATAAAATTCAGTCTAATCTTAAATCAATCTAAACTCTAAATAGACGATTAATTCAACTTTTATTTTTTTCTCAACTAGTACTAACTTAGGATTATCTTTTAATCAAACTGATAAGTAAGAAAGATTTAGAACTAACTTTTAATCGACTTTTAAAAATTTTGACTTCACAATTGTTTATTAATCAAACTTATAACTTAAAATAAAAATAAAAAATTGATTTACACCATGAAGTACTTTTTAGGATAATTTATGTTAAAATTAAACTTTTAACTAAAATAATGGTGCCAATATTTTTTCATTGCTTATTTCTCCATTAAATGTATTTTTTATTTAAATTGTTAACAAATTTTCTTTTATAAATAAGAACATTTCAATTAAATATAAAAGTTATTTTTACAAAAGCATTAATGTAAAAGGTTAAAAACAATAATTAATGGAGAACAACCCGACCAAGTAGAAGTTTACGTGGCGTGGCCTTACCGCAAGAAAGAAAGAAAGAAAATGGTGAATATTTGTTTTTTATTTTTTAATAGTGAGGGGGTCTTCTAAATCGTTATCACGTGTTAAAAGGGTGTGCCGGTCACAAAGCGACAGATGGTGGTCCCTTCAACAGAAGTGGGCCCAATTAATTGGCAACGAGTTATGTATCCCTATTCAGTATCTTATTTTCTATTCTACCAATAAAAAATGATATGTATAAAAATTTTAATTAAAAAATTATAATTTAACTTACAAGGAAAAAATATATATATGTCAAATATTTATTCGTGAAACACATGATATGAACTCACGATTTTTTTATCCAATTAAAAAAGATACTATTAATCCACTCTTCTTCCCCCTAATTAAACATCCTTTTACAACGATAAATCTCTTCAAATTTGTTCTTAAAAAAAAACTTTCCAAGTATCTTTGTCTTTCTTTATTTTTTCTATAAAATGTCGTGCTTTTATTTTAGATTAGATGTTGATCAATCTCATTAGTAGATTAAAATAGTTGTTCATAACAATCAATCGTGAAATATTTTTTTAATAATTACTAACGGGGTTCCAAAATATTTGTTATAATTAAAAATTCTTTATATTCTAAAATTTACTCGTTAATGGAATCGATATATATATTTATTATAAAAATTTTAATCTTATCTCTAATTAATTACTAAACTAATTACTAATAATAACTCATCCATTATCAAATAAATACTTTTTAAACTCAAATATGATAGATATTTTGAAAGTGGGTACTTTTTCATATTAATTTTTGTTCAATTATTTTATTGATATCGATAAAACTCTAAATGTGATAGAATACAAGCATTATTTCAATCATCAAGTGAAAATAGTTAAGATTGATTCAACATGATCATGAGAAAAATAACTAGACTACTTTGTTTCCTTCTTTCTAGGGTTATCGAGCTCGAGTTCGTTTAGAAAATGCTACAACTCGAGCGCGGCTTGATCTCAGTAGAATAAAAAAACTCAAGTCAAAGTCAGAGCTTTCTTTAGCCAAGCTCGAGTCCTGGCTGGAAATTTAAACATATTTTTGAAATCAATAGAAAATTTATAATATCAAACATATGTCGATAAGTTATATATATATATATATATATATATATATATAGAAATCTCTTTTAGGGTTTTCCGCAATAAGCTCGATAGTAAAGCGATATCAGATCAATAGTAAACTGTAAAATTGATACAAATAACGACTAATCTAATAAAAAAAAGTATGATATATGCTTGAATTAGACAATATGATTCTGAATTTAATATAACAAAATGATTTTTTTTTTTGCAACATAGATGTCAATATGATAGCTTTAGTCAGTTAAAATATTTATTAAGTAAAATTTCGTATTCAAAATAATTACTCCAAATTCGCATAATATGCATATATATTTACATATATGCACCAGTAAAAAAATAAATATACAATATCGAATTAAGATCAATTTAATTAATTTTATATTCATTTTTTACCAACAACATGCTATAACACTTGAGCAGTAAATTTTAAAATATTATATATGGACTTTGTAATTCATATAAAAAAAATACATGTTTCACATAAGAGTCCGACTGTCAATCTTAATATCTTCTCCTCACTAAATGCCAACTTTTGCGTTTATATCTGCCGAATATTAGACCCCAATCAGACGGAGTGAAAATCGTTTGTACTTGTTTGTGTATCTATTCCTGTGCCTAATTAATACGAATTTATAATGTGATCATTTTTTAATTATATATACATAATAAATTGTAATTGGATATGAACATAAATGAAAACTGGAACGGAAATAGAGAATTTGTATTGTGATGTAACTTGAATCAGTCCAATGTCCGGTCCTACTTTCCCTAATAAAATTAGATAGAATCTGAGATTTTTATATTGAGTAATAATAGGTCTATAGAGTCATTAGGCAATGATTTCAAAGTTACATAGTGATTTGAAGGGAGCACTTTTTTCTTTTCCTTTATCATGATTTATGACACAAATATATATATGCTTGTTGGACCGCAGCTTGTGTTACATTTTTCCAAAAGTGAAATCTATCTGAGAATATTGAAATGTATGATCCTATAATATCAGTCCGGTTCCTATACGAAACAATCAAAGTTCCGCATGTGCAGAACAATCTCAGTCATCAAATGAGATTTTGAACAGTCCAGATTTGGAGAGAGAAAAATTACGGCTGGACTTAAAATATTAAAAAAAAACTTTCTCTTTTTAGATTTGAACCATTAAAAAATCTCATTCGACGGTTAAAAGCGTGTCTCGTACATGCAGTACAAAAGAACGTTCCGCATAGGAGCCAGGAGGCTATAATATGGCTAAAGTGGACCGTCGTTCCCTCCATGGTCACTATTATTTCCCTTAATGCGTATGCGTATGCGTATGTGGAGGAATAAAATATCCATTTCGCAACAAAGGGTGAAAACAAGACAACAGAAAACCAGGAGGAGGAGGATCTCTGTATTGTGCTTCTTCTAATACCCAGAAACTTTGCTAGGGAAAGTGCTTCTTCAAGAATAGAAAAAAAATGCAATAAATGTACTTCAACCTCTTATATAGACCTCCCAATCTTCTAATACGCTTTCTGGTAACAATAATTATATTATTACACATGATAATGTTGTGAGTGATTACTTGAAACCCCTTAATTCATTTTGCACCAATTATGTTAATATCGGTTAAAATAATATCATTGGTGTTTTAAAAAGTTTACTAGATGGTTCAAAGTCTCGAGAATTTTTTTAGATTAAGGCCTTAATATATCCCAACCCACTTCAAACTAGACTGCTTTACGCGAAGTTGGGCCAGTAATATAACTGTATTACTGGAGAGGGCCAATAAATTGCGGAACACATTCTGAATTGGGCATTTTAGTCCAAATGGTAGCCAGTTAGCCCCTCAAAAAAAAAATTCCTCATAAAATATTTTCTTTTTCTTTTTCTTTTTTTATGAACAAGGAGGGTCGGAAACGTGTCCAAACTGCTAAAGTTACGGTTAGAAATTCTCTATCCCGTTCGTTATCTTTTATTTTGTTTCACCAATAAAAAAATAAAATAAATTAAATTTTTAATTAAAAGTTTATAACTTAAAAGAAATAATGAAATCTATAGAAAAAATATATACGTAGTAAATATCTATTTGTAGGGCAGAACCAAAGTTTATGACCGCCCAGCCCTCCGTTTACGTTTGGCTGTGACATTTGACCTCAGCTCATGTGGACTGTGGGCAGACTTCGTGACAATTCTGGAGAAAATTTGAGGCGTAAATGGAATTGAGACTTTAGTCCTAATTGGTGTTCTTTAGATTTAGCCAATTCATATTTTCTTTCTAAAAAAAATTATTTTTTTTAAAAAATATTTGGTCCATTAACAAACCTTTGTAAAGCCAGCTTCTCCTTTTTATTTTTTGGCAAACGAATTCTATGTCGCTCTCTGAAAGTGCACACTTGGTGAACCATGTCTCGTCTAATGAATCTCCGATTACACTAACAATTAAATTTTATTACACAAATTTTTTAAGACGTTACATGTTTTAAAGAAATTTATAACCTAACTAAATATGAATAGTTCAACAATCTTATCGACTAGACAAACTCAACTCTTATTCACAATGTCTTACAAAGTTCCTATGTGAAAAAATAGTACCTGAGAGAAAGATGAGATTAATATTGATATACATGAGTAACATCTAAATAAATTGTGTTGCATAGTGAAGCCTGTCACGTGAAACAAGTTACAATCGTTTGCTAGTCTAGTAATTAAAAATGGCCGACTAAGAAAGTTTGCTGATGGAAAGCCAATGGCCGTGAATAATAAAGATTACTTTCGGTGGAAATATGTGTTTCTTTCTGTGTATTATTGATCAATCTCGCTTAACATACTTTGTAAATATTTATTAATCGTCAAATAAAAAATTAATTGCTAAAATCATTTTTACACTACATATTGAAATTGTTTCTCAATCGATATTGAAGAATAAGTATTTTTAACCCTCAAATCAAATAGCGCTCTCCAAGTGTTTCAAGCCTATTAACTATGGGAAAGTCTTAGGTGAACCGGTCTTACTAAACCCATCCTGTGGACAGGATTCATTCTGGAAGAGACAGCTGGTACACCCTTTTCCCATTAACTCATCATCTTTTTTTCTTTTTCTTTTTTTTTGGATTCGGTCTGCGGTAGTGAGAGTTTGGACTATACTACTTTTTTGTAAATGAAATTATATCACCGTAGAAAATTCTCATAAAAGTTGATATCCATCAAAAAAATCGAACACTCATTAACAGTTAGACATATAAAAACTCCAATCAACTTCCTAGAGCTCGGGATTCACTCAAAAGGAAGGATCTGCATTTTAGCAAATATTTCTTTCCAGCAAAGTTGGAAAAGCACATTTTGAAAGGAAACAAAAAAGAAAAAGAAAAAGAAAAAGAGTTGTGAAAATGCATGTTACTATCAGAAAGAAGCACATGATCATGCGTCAACAAAGCTGTGACCCAGCTGGGCAAGTTTTGACCTGCGACCGAGAGATTATAGGTTCGACACCCGCCTCCTAAGAGGGGCAAATAAAATTCACTAGAATTAGAGTGTTGATTAAAAAAAAAGAAATCACATGATCATGCTCTGGTGAGGTAGTTCAGTGGAGTTATTGCCTACCCGTGATCGTGATATTCTGGGTTCGACACCCTCCCATATGTATAGTAATAAAAAAATTTCTTCTCTGATAAGATAAGAATTAAAGTTGCTGGAAAAAAAAAACATGATCCTGCACAATTATGGCTTATTTGCAAGTCTATGTAGGACTTGTTTTGTTTTGTTCCAACTTTTTAAGTGATAAAAAAGTTGGGGGAATTTCCCTTTTGTAGGTGGGAAATGTATGTGGCTACTTTGCTCTATCTGGGGGATAACTTTGTTGTATATCTAGAGAGAGGCAGGTATTCTTTTTGTTTTTTTTTGTTACAGATGTTGCTACACCCGCCCCCCAATTCAACATTATTTAGTAGTAATTATAATTATAATTTCCTTGTTTCAGAAAATTTGAAAAAATGGAATCCCTCAACCTTAATTATTGTATCTTTTTATGACTCATTTTCTTCTTCTGAAACTAGTGTTACTCAAAAGATTCATTCAATTCAGAACTCTGGCGGATATAACGGTAACATTTTCCCACTTGAGAATCAACGACAATAGCATAATCCATAAAGTCTTAAATAATTAGGGATATTAGTGGGGATGAACGGGAGACAGATTTAACCTTTGTCAATAAATGCACAAAGTGATTGATTCTAGAATATAACTGAAACATATGTATTGGAGACTAACCTGACTTTTGGCAATGAGTGCACAAAGTGGTTGCTTATATAATACCCATGTAACAATGGTCCCATATACTGTCGCGTTTGTTACAGAATAATGCCATCAAATCAACGCGAAAAGGCATCAGAGAAGGCAGACCCAAGAATTATTTTGATTTATGTGCACATCATTATACTTCTTTTATTTAGCATCCAAAGTTTCTCACTTGAGAATCTGACAACAAATATAATTGGTTGATTTATTCATCATTGCTATATTGTTGAACACCTTAAATTCAATATATATAAAATATTGTTTGGACATGTGTTGCATTCTTCTGAACATGTATTAAATTCCATGCAACAAATGTTCTTTCATTAGGGAACACCCTTCATAAGGCCGTAACAAGTATTTTTTCCCAATGAACATATGTGCTTAGATATGTACATGTCTTATGTAACAGGTGTGTGAAAAATCACAACGAATGTCCTTGCAAAAAAAAAAATCTTAGACCGATAAAACTTTTATCCACAATTGAGAACAGTCGAAATTGTTTAGTATGTACTGAATTTTGATCGTTTTGCACTATAACCGGACCGTGATTTGTTAATGTGCATCAGTGGAAGAAAAAGGAAGTTCTTCCATAATGGCACAAAGAGGAAATACCAGGATTGTTTTTTCTCAAAACCATTTACTTTTTTACATCACAAGTTCTCACAAACTGAAAGAGGGGTATATACGAGGATTTGCTTTAGCAATACAACCTGTAAAACCATTTGTCGAGAGAAGTTGACGTAACACTTTCAAATCGGGACAACAGGTCTTCAGATTGACAATTCCGAATAATAAAAACTTTTAAGAAACAGTAAAGAAAACATAAAATAGTAGTTACAGAACTCAAGAAGTCAAAGAAATGGAGGATCATTCTCATACAGAAGGTACACAGATGCTCTGTGTTGCATTCTGTTGTACGAATTCGACTATCAACTTGGTAACTGAATCAGGCTTCTCCACATGGGGTATGTGACCGCAATCTGGTATTTTCCGTAAAATCGCATTTGGCAGTTCACAATGTAGTCTCTGTATCAAAGTATATGAAGTCGGAAACTTTGGACGTATTTCTAGCAAGTAAGATAGAGCTACTTAATTTTAATTATTTACGTTACTTGAATGAAGCGCTAATAAGACTTACCACTGCAAGCTTGTTGTCGATAATTTGATCATTCTCTCCCCATAATATCAGTGTTTTTTGCTTTACCTGCGACGCACAATTTCAATAACATCACGATTCAAGAGAGGCTTCGATGTTTTTCATTACAATACACAAACGAAGAAATCAAAAAAATATACGTAAAATAGAATTCTTGAAACAAAAGAACTTACTTACATGTTCTATTTGGGAAACAACATTATAACCTCCACTGATCATGAAATCCACAGTAGCATCCTCCCACCAAGGTAATAGACAATGCAATCGGCCAATCTGATAAAAAGCGGACAGAGAAGAGTTATCATACTTTACAATGAAAATATTTACTTGTATTCGTTACGTTCAGGACACATTAGATGTCAAAAGTTTCGTATAACAACAGAATCAATGTTAGCTATTAGAAACTAACAACATGGAACACTCACATTCATCCAGTCTCTACAGATATTTAGTGGCAGGCCATTGAAGGCTAATGAAGTTGCATATAGTCTCAATGGAATACTTTTCAACAGATACGCCTGTGTAATAGATGAATATAAATTAGGCATTTGATCAATTTACCTACATGATCACTGAAAAATTTACGTCCAAGAAAATGCCATCATCGACAACTTGGATTCCGAATCACATAAATTTTGGTAAAAAAAGTGACGAAAACTAAGTTTGCCCCATGTTATATAGCTTGGATAATTTTGCGAAATGTGAATTTTCCCCCTAAATGAAACAAAAGAAAGAACATTTATTTGCCAAAATTTCAGGGAGGGTATTACTAACGAAAACTTGTGATCTTTGGTAACGTTAAAATGGAATCCAACAATAAATGAATTAATAAGCTGAATTCTGCATAAGTTAGCAACTGCACAAGAAGATCAGTTTATCGACTATAATTATAGGTAGAAACTATAATTGAATCAAGGGCTGACCCCGGCATATGCTAATATCCTCGGCAACTTTGCAAGATCTCCTGTGCCTTCTGCATATACACTTGCATCTATCAAGATCAGTTTATCGACCTGAAACAAGAAAAAAAAATAAAACATAACCAGCTAATAATGTTCACTGGAAAGGATATTAATCTAATGCAGGAGTAATTGTAACATTTTAATAGAGATTTGTTTTACTCTGAAAGCCTTACAGCTTCTGGGTAGTTGGAAACAAAGTCGATAGCAACAGCTGCACCAAGGCTTGGTCCAACTAATGTCATTGGCCTCTTGATATACGTATTCCATAACTACAGGAATCATCACATCACGAAACTTAATCTAGACTGTCGAGTAATGTAGCACAAAAATACACTCCCTCCGTCCGGAATCAAAGATCCCATTTTCTATACAAAATGAATAGGAAAGGGGACATTAAAATCCGGATGGAGGGAGTATAACTACATAATCTATATAGGTGATAGAGAACTTATAAATCATTGCTCAACTGAAAAAAAGGAGCAGAAAGTTTTAAATCTGCCATAATTATCTGCCTTTGATGTTACAAATAAAAAGGAAAAACAAATTATCTGCTCGACATTTTAGCTAGTTTCCAATTCAATAGTTCAATGTCTACTATTCCAGTTTCCTTTAGAAAATTTATACCTTTATTTATGCAAGCACCACGAAAATTTCCATTTTACATATTATAAATACTTTTACTATTAATTTTAGATATTGCACAAAAAGGAAATCAGATACCTGATAGAGGTGATCACGCTTGGAAGCTACACCACACGAGGGAAGCCTTTCTAAAATGAAAAAGCAGAAATTATATATGACCAAGATAATAAGAATAGTGAACAAACGAAGAGAACTGGATGGAAAAGGCATACTTAAATCAGAGAAACCCCAGCCCAGGATATCAATTGCCCATGCCTCCAATCCGGCCTCCTCAAGCAATGGAAGTGTGTATCTCCATTCTAAACAGGAGCTATATGAAGCAATCAAACCCAAAGAGGTGCAGCAAGATTAAGATATCATAAGAAGTATTTATTTGTTCATGATCCAGACCTGTCAAAACCATGGAGAAGAACAAGTGGATTTGTCTCTGTTCGTACCATTGGTTTTACGCAACTACTCAGGACAGAGCTTTTCGAAAAGGTTCCCTGAAATTGAAAATAACCATTAGCAGAAACGATGAAAGATGATGACTGTATCTGTTCTACTTTCTGCAAATGATTCAAATAGAAACCGTATTCTTGCTCACAGGCCCCTATAATGTCCAGAAATTCTATGCTCAATCCATCAAGACAAGTATTTAAATTTAGAGCAAATGCTGAAAACAAATTATCGTGCAAATAATTATTTTGTCTTCTATATCACATCCTAGATAATAGGATCAGATTTCGTTGAGTTCATATAAAGCAAACCCTTTTCCTCTTTTTATCCCGCATGCATCTCATTAAATAACTATTTCACGAACAAATATTTTTCACAAGACCCTGGTGGAGAAACATGAAGGACACACACACACACACATACTCAAATCTGCATTTCTTCATTTGCTTGACCAAAGATCGATGATGAAACTAAAGAATATGAGTTTACGTGAACTTTTACTTCAGTGTAGTTGGGTGCAACAAAATATGCATTAAACCAAATAGCTATAATTGCAGAAACTCATCCATTTCTCTAATATCTTTTGCCCGCTGTTGCTCCATAGGATTGGTTAAACTATCAAGAAAAAATTTAAAAATAAGTGAAGAAAAGACATATAGTACATGCTTTGCGAAATTACTTGGCAGAATCATGGTAATGAGTTTAGGAAATCGTTCTTCGATGATTACTAAACTGAAGCTCATAACATGAAACCTTGCTGGGAATCTCTTCAATGTACTAATCTCGAATTCATTAAGGTAACGAGAACAAAATATCGCCATAGACAAAGTTCACTACTTTCTGTTACAGAAAATAAAGGATTTGAGTAAATAAATACTAGTACAATATGTCCCCCATACTTTCAAAAGATTCCCAATTACACACATACGCATGCCAACACACATCGTATAAATGTCTCTATTAAAGAAGAATGCTGTTACATATAGAACACTCATTTAATCAGCACTAATAGAACCAAATAAATCTATATATATATATATAGTTAACAAAGAACAATACTACCTTCATTTCTAAATATAAGACTTTCGTTACATATTTCAAAAATAAAAATAAAAATTAAGATGTTTTGTGATCAAAATATCAATATTACTCTCTTAAATAGAATGGTCATATTTAATAAAGTAATATTGATATTTTAGTTATAAAAATATCTTAATTTTTAATTCTTAATTTTCGCAATATATAATGAAAGTCTTATATTTAGAAATGGAGGAGTACTATTAAATAAATAAAAAGAGACAAACGTTGAACTATTCTCTTTTCTCCGCCTATGTTAATATGTGGAAAATTCTGATATGTACCTGATTCATGTGGACCTTGTGGTTTAGAAGTAATCACATCACTACAGAATAAGGAGAGAGATAAATTTGTGATTATGTGGCCAATTATGTACCGCAAGGTCTAATAAACCTGCTCCATATCATAATTATCCTTAATATATATGCTAAAATATCTATAAGAACATCTAGTTAAACACCCATTGTTTTCTGAATTAGCCATTGCGTTTTATTTTTGATCGATATCTAGTTATTATTAGTCTAATTAATTCGGTCAGGATTTAACTGACATTTAAACTAACTCATTAGTAATTCCTGCAAACATGCAATAAATATTTTGATGTTGCACTGGACAAAATTTGAACTCTCAACCACATTAACTCTTAACACTTGAATAATGTATCATCTGTGAATTAACCATTATATTATTACTACACATAGTAAGAGGAAAAATAGCACTTAAAGAACAAGTATTTGTTAAGTATCAAAGATCATTTGAGTATTGGAAGTTTCCTAGCCCAGTGGGGATTGACACTCCCCACGACCGTGAGGTCGAGGGTTTGATACCCACCTCTTACGTAGGGTTTAATAAATTTTGCCCTTCTTGAGTTCTCATGTGGGATCGCCTCGAGGGAAAAAAAAGATCATTTGAGTTCTTCTCAGGCCCGGTTATCCCCATGTCTAAAGTGACATACGGAACCAGACCTCTCATTTTAAGGGGCCCAAATTTTTTAAAATCACTTAATATTTTTGTTATATGAATTTGGATACGGGTTAATTTCGAATGCAAATATATATCTAAGTGTCAGGTGTTTATACTTCTAAACCTAAGTATACGAGGGCACTTCTTGAAATTCGAAAACGAGTACGTAAATACAAATGAATCTAGTATCTTTTAAAGTATCCAATATTTTTTAATCACATTTATTGAAGATCTCATACTTACACTCATGTTGTATCATTTCAAACACGGGTGCATCAACCAAATATTTGTTTGTGATTGTTCACACTCTTGAAACTTAGGTTTTTAATTATGTTTTTGACACTTTTTATAATTTATATTATTTTAAAAAATATTAATGGCCTAGTTTAAGTGTACTAAGATAATAATCAATAACAATTTCAATCACACACCAAAATGCAGCACGCTAAAAAGTCGTCTTACCTGCAAATTACGCATGCTTTCCGTGATATACAGACTTAACAATGGCCTAAAAGGCTCCTGAATCACCTGCAGAGATTAAAAAACTTTATACTCCATCCGTTTTGTAATACAAATCTTTTTAGCATCTCATATTTCTATTTTTAAGAATGTTTTTTCCCCAACATTATCCTTACTCATATTATCGAATGGAGGGAAAGAGAGATAGGTTAGTGGTTGAGACTTCAGGGTATAACAGTCAAATTTGACAAGAAAACTGTGTAACAGGGACGGAC
>JAOWBF010000015.1:8412721-8423711 GCA_028566175.1 Vinca major
GGAGAAGATGCTGTGAAAATTCTTATTATGTATTTTTTTTCTACTGTTTGTAGTGTTTACCCAATTCGGGGTGTGAACTTTTATCTATTATAATGGTGGTCTACACCATTGTATAACTTTTATTTTCTTTTTATCTTTTAATTGTAATGGCTTAGGTTATTTTATGATTAATGGTTAATTTCTTATTTAGCAAAAAAAAAAAATCTCAATCGCTTCTAAATGGGTTCTCAATTCAGGTTTGTAATAAATTCATTTTTGGATTTCCATATATGGTCAAAACTGATCATGCAGGTAAAACTAAAGAGTTCAGGTAATATAGATTAAAATTATAGTTACAACAACAAAGCTAATGATTTTCAGTCAAATGGCTCAGAAACAAGTTAATATGATATGAACCATCTGCCAAATTAGCAACTTTCCGCGATGCAAGCTTTTAAGGAATCATGAAGAATCTGTTCATCAAGCGATTGTCCTGTTTAAAGGACGCAATGTATTAGGAAAAAAAGGGTCTCTGTTTACTGATAGAAACCTAAACAGGATTTAGGAAACTGTTAATACCTATGAAGACTATTTTGTTCACTTGATTTTCATCCTTTCTCCATTTGCGAGCTGGAAGAATCTCGTATATTTCCCTCACGCCCTGCCAAATTCACAAGGTTCATAAAACATTGTTCTGCATAGAGCAAATTGGAAACCTTGGCATAATACTAAATACCTCACCACAAGGGGAGAAAATGTAATTAACCAAAAAGAAAAAGAAATAATGTCTGTACAATATCTATTGGTTGAATCTACCTAAAATTAAAACTTCTATAACTTTGATTGCATAACTAAACGTTTATTGGTGAATTACCCTCAGAAAGTGGAAGACATATAAGCACACGCAACATGAGAATATACATATTTGACAAGACACAAAAAAAGGAAGAAAAAAAAAAGAATCGAGTACTAGGACGTTAGAAGCATTTCTACTAATAGTTTACTTCTTATTTTTCTTGGGTCATTGACACCTGATGTTTGGTTTCTTGGAGTAGCTTCAGCAAACATATCATCAGTATTCCTTAAATGTTTAGAAAATAATCCAATATTTCTTCGTTTACAGATTGATAAATTACTGCTTTGTAACTATCAAACACTGGTACTCAATTGCATTTACAACAAAAAAAAAAAAAAAAGATGTGATCATGTCAAGGTTTGATCATGACATGTTTCATAAGCTTGTAAAAATAGAAAGGGCAAAAACCAGTTTTGAGGCAGAAAAAAGAATCATGCATTGATATCAATATTTCTCGTGTTCTAGTATAACCATACCTGTAAAGTATGCAGTTGATCAGAGTTCGGAATGCTTAAAACTCCCTTACAACGATAAACATCCATGCCATATTTCTTATCCCAAAGTATATCCTCGAGCCATAGACGAACCTGGACAATGGATGCAAAGGAAAGGCATCAACCATCAATATGTGGATGAAAATGTGTGGGTAAAGTACAACACGTAAGAAAATCAAGAAAGGATGCATACAAATAGAGATTGAATTGCTAGGAAAACACAGAATTTAATTATCTCCACAATTAAGTATAAAACAGAACAGATATCAACCATTATATCCAGAAACCTACATACTTTTCCCAAGAAATATGGTCACTATAAATTAAATCCAAGAAAAACTGCCCTTGAGTAATGGAAAAGATCATTACTAGCAGTTTCAGTTACACATTACACTGCAAATCTTGTACACATCTCCGGGAAATACCTTCTCAAGATCCATCTTCCGTGGTTCATTGATGCATAAGGTTCTCACACCACCGTAATGAAGTTCTTTGGTAGTTAATGATTTGTTTTCTTCCAGCAGAGATTCCAAATGAGCAATATGCTGAAATGAGAAGAACAATATTAATGTTAACCACATTCAACTTATTCAATTTCCTTATGAACACTCCTGAGACAAAGAAAGATCAGGAGACTAACTGTAGCATCATATGCCTGGCAGTTCAATATCATGGACAGGTCAACTTGGCACCTTGTAGCATAGATGATACTGGCAAGGGAATTAATATTATGAATCTCCTTCTCCAGTTCCTCTAAGAGATTTTCAGAATCATCCCGCAAAACTAGATCAACTTTGTTAAGAATCACTACATCCTGGAAAAGAAGACAGCAACGAAAAAGATTTCTAAATGCAATTATATTCAATGGGAAAACCCAAGGAAATACGAGAGAAAGAATGGAAGATATCCATCAATTAGAGAAAGTTGTCAAATTACCGCAAAAGCTATCTGCAAATAAGCTTCAGGAAATGAAGATGAGTCTTGATGTGATTTGAGCTGATAACGAAGGTTTTTGGCATCAACTACCTATTACATTAGAAAATTTGTTATGGTAAATGGAGCAGTTCAATATGGTATTGTCATAAAATTAAACATCCAAGGAAATAAAAGGCAAGGAAGCAACAGTCTTTCAATTCCTAAACTAATTTTCTTTGCATTGGCAGCTACAACGACACACGCAAAATTATACTGGTATAACCAGGGAGAGGATCATGTCTGAGATGTCTCACAAAAAAGAGAGAGATGATTATCATGAAATGGACCCAGCAGTAAAACTCACTGTGATGATAGAGTCAAGCTTGACATCTGATTCGAGTTGATCATCCAACCAAAGAACAGATGCAAGAGGAGCAGGGTTCGCCAATCCTGTAGTCTCGAGTAATATATGGTCAAGTCTGCAGAAAAGAAGATGAAAGTTCACAGGCTGTTATTTTGAAGGTTAAACTTTGAAATAGTGGACAGAAAGTGCCACAAAACCCTCCAATTTCTCAATCAATTCACTTCGACATCCTTCCCGCCAAGCAAAAGACAGGACCAGGAAGTTCCTGTTCGCGCGTGGTGGGGGCTAAGATAAAATTAACGCAATTCTTAAGGGGAAACTCTTACATCAAGACAGCCTACTTGGTTCTCAAGAGGAGGGAAAGGAAAAACTAAAATAAAAGATAAGCTTGGAGTTGTTATGCATTCATGTAGAAATACAGAGCCCTAATTTGGAGTATTAGAGCAATATTTTAAGGACCAATTAGAAAACAAATATAAACACCATAAGCATTCTTTTCAACCCTCTTTGCCTTCAGAACAAATGCAACACGCAGTAAGCATGACCTTCACATAACAGAAAACTGCCTATAAGCTCGTCAAGTTAAAATGTAAAAAAAAAAAAATCATCTGACAAGCATAAAGTCTAACGGAAACGATGATCGAGTTCTTGCCTCGCTATGGTGTTCGCCCCCCCAATTTTTTATACTTATAGTTATCCTACCACTCATAATCTCATATATTCTTAAGTTCAAAGTTAGTATTTTCCTCAGTAGCAAACAAACAATTAAACAAAATATATTCATAGAATAATCAAAACTATAAATTCACAGTAAGAAATGAAAGATTGTAGATTGTGAATGAATTAAAGCATTAATTACCACCTTTCCTTTCTTTGAACAAGCTGTTCTAAAGCTTGAACCAAACTATGTTTAACGGTGCAACAAATGCAGCCATTCGCAAGCTCTACCCACTCCTCCACTAGTCCGCCGTCTTCTCCTTCATTAATCATCGCTCTCTCGACTCCTATTTCCTCCCCAAATTCATTCAATATCACTGCAATTCTCTTCCCATGCTGTGCACTCAATACATAATTCACCAACTGCAATTTTTCAACATTAAAATAAATTAAAAATTCATCACAAATTCAATAAAAATCAACAGTAACATTCTATAAAATAATTACAGTAGATTTTCCAGCGCCGAGATAGCCAGTGATCACGGTGACGCCAACTGGCGGAGCATCTGAGATTTCGGTGGCTGCATGGTTGACGGCGTCGTTTATCTGAACGGCGAGCGGTGGCTCTTCTTCTTCGTCTTCCATTGTTGGAGTTTCTCGGTGGATGTTTTTTTCAGATGTCCATTAACAATACTTAGAGCAAGTTGGGCCCAAAAGGGTCCAAATATTACTTAAAACTGGAAGCCCATATTTTAATACGGGCTCAATCTAATGGTTTCTTTGGATTTTAATCCAAATTTAATAAGCCAATTTAATGGGGGTTTTTTTTCGTTTTTTTTTCTTACACTACAAATCTGGCATTTTACAAATGATTCATGCGGATATTGTGGTTCAGAATTGATCACATCATTACAAAATTATCTCTCTCTTAATTATGTGGTAATATGGCTAGTTACGAACCGCAAAATCCAACAAACTATTTGGTCTTAAGATAAAGTTTAGTTTTTTAGGAAAGAAACAAGTCTCTAATTCGTGTTTTTTTTAAAAAAAATTTAGAAATTGAATTATCAAAATACTCAATAGACCAATATTTTTTATTATTATTTTAAAAAATAATTTTCACTATAATTTGGTTCAATAAAAAAATTAAATTTTCGGTACAAACAAAACCGAACAAAATCATATCAAAACAATTTTGATATTCTATATTTAGTTTCCGTAAAAATTTGAATTGGGTTTGATTTTTATAAAATATTACAAAATCGAACCGGATACAATGGACACCTCAATCATTGCTACACAATTGGAAATCCTCTCCCATCTCACCCTTCTTAATTACCCCGTCTATGTAGGACAATTTAAGGTTGTAATTCTGCGTTACTCCTCATTTCCTGGCATAATAAAGGAGGCTTTGCCCTCTTCCTATTCTCAACTACTTCTGTGGAATCGTTCAGCTTCCTCTAAAAAACTAAGAGGTAATTGATCCACCTTATCTTTTATGTAATGTCTGAATGAGAATTGGGATTTCTGGTATCAAGTTTTTTTTTTTTTTGGTTTTGGTATTATGATTGTTATCTTAAGTTTTTTAATCTAAGTGGCCTTTTTGGGATTTGTGTTTTTTGTTCTTTTACTGTTGTTGGGATTTTGGGGGTGGTAGGGAAGGAATAGATTGATCATTCATAGCAATCTGCACCAATAATCGAAACCGAATCTTTTAGTAGATCCTCTAACTACACTAATGAAATTATCTCGTATGTTACACTAATGAAACTATCAAACATGGAGCAATGTAATTCATTCGAGATTATAAACCTTGTTTAATCCAATGATTTTGTTACACGTGGATCAATTTCATTAGTGTATTAGACAATGTTCGAGAAATGTTTTTCTTAGTTGGTAAGCAATACATGAGAGTATGTACTAGAAGATATGGAGTCTCATTAATCTCATAAAATATATGAATTGTGAAATAGAATGGAAGAAATCATTGTTGTAGTCGAGGACGAAAAAAATACACCCTTATTTCTCCCTTCAATTCGAAATTAAGGACGTTCTTGAACAAGTATTAGGTTAAGATTTTCTTCAGCCACTCATCGAAACAATTATTTTTTCGTTTCACTTGTCATAGCTATCATTTTTTAGATCACCTGGGATCTAATGAATTTGTGGGTTTTCAATCTGCAATTTTTTTGCTGCATGGCAGATCAAGAAATGCGTTTTTCTTTGTTTGAGATTTTACTATATGGTTTTTTATTTTCAGCCCAGAATATTAAACTGTTCACCTTGTTTTATCTCAAATGTGTCTGAGTTCTTTCTTGTTGACAATCTTTGATTTAGGCCATTGAAGATTTAATTAACTATGGTGAAAATTTGCTGCATTGGAGCCGGCTATGTCGGCGGCCCCACAATGGCAGTGATTGCACTCAAATGCCCCTCTATTGAAGTTGCAGTAGTTGACATCTCTACACTAAGGATCTCTGCTTGGAACAGTGATCAGCTCCCCATCTACGAGCCCGGCCTAGATGATGTAGTGAAACAATGCAGGGGAAGGAATCTGTTTTTTAGTACTGAGATAGAGAAACATGTCTCGGAAGCTGACATTGTCTTTGTTTCGGTTAATACCCCAACGAAAACTCAAGGCCTTGGAGCTGGAAAAGCTGCTGATCTGACTTACTGGGAAAGTGCTGCCCGTTTGATCGCTGATGTATCGAAATCTGCGAAGATTGTAGTTGAGAAATCGACCGTTCCTGTGAAAACGGCTGAAGCAATAGAGAAGATTTTGACTCACAATAGCATTAGCAAAGGCATCCAATTCCAGATCCTGTCCAATCCTGAGTTTCTCGCTGAGGGAACTGCAATAAATGACCTTTTCAATCCTGAACGCGTCCTTATTGGTGGTCGGGAGACTCCAGGAGGGATGAAAGCAATTCAAGCATTGAAAGAAGTGTATGCTCATTGGGTTCCTGAAGATCGAATTATTTGTACTAGTCTTTGGTCTGCAGAGCTTTCTAAGCTTGCTGCCAACGCCTTCTTGGCACAAAGAATTTCATCAGTTAATGCTATGTCTGCACTTTGTGAGGCCACAGGGGCAAATGTAACCGAAGTCTCGTATGCTATTGGAAAAGACAAAAGAATTGGTCCCAAGTTTCTCAATGCCAGTGTGGGATTTGGAGGCTCTTGCTTCCAGAAGGACATCTTGAACTTGGTGTACATTTGCGAGTGCAATGGCCTTCCCGAGGTAGCTAGTTACTGGAAGCAGGTGATCAAAATCAACGACTACCAGAAGGATAGATTCGTAAACAGGATGGTCGCTTCCATGTTCAATACCGTTTCAGGGAAGAAGATTGCAATCTTGGGGTTCGCTTTCAAGAAAGACACTGGAGATACTCGGGAAACTCCAGCCATTGATGTCTGTCGAGGACTTTTGGCAGATAAAGCCCGCCTTTCCATATACGACCCTCAGGTCCCCGAAACTCAAATTCAGAAGGATCTTTGTATGGTGAAATACAGTTGGGAACATCCAGTTCTTCTTAAACCTGTCAGCCCTACTGCTCTAAAGCAAGTAAGTATCGTTTGGGACCCTTACGATGCTACCAAAGATGCTCACGGGATTTGCATACTGACCGAGTGGGATTCATTCAAGGAGCTCGATTTCCAGAGAATATATGATCATATGGAAAAGCCTGCCTATGTATTTGATGGCCGAAACATCGTAGATTTAGAGAAGTTGCGAAAAATTGGCTTTGTTGTTTACTCCATTGGGAAGCCATTGGATCCATGGCTGAAGGATATTCCCTCTGTTGTGTAGGATTATCATTTCCTAGAATAATTTCTCATGGGTTTGTTTTCTTTGCTGTTAGCTATTTGCATTTGGGCATTTGTTTGTCTCATGGTAATAGTTTTAGTGGCTTATTATGATGCTTCTAAATCTTTCCTAGTAGTATATGAAATGGATATGGAACTTTTGAATTTTCTTGGAAATCATTTTCCAATTCTCTATTAAATTTTTCTCGAGTTTTAACCGTAAAAACATGCAATTTTCGTTACTAATATCTTTGCTGAAAAAATAAATTATACTTCCCATAATTAATCATCTGATCGGAACATGCTGAATATGTTTGAAGCACGTTATTTTTTTTGGGAAATTATGATATGGATCGTGGTGGTATAAATTTATCCATATCAGTTAAAATATTATCTTACCAAATGTGAAATTAATTAAAATACTATCTCATCAGATATTAATGAATTTTGACTAATTCATTCCGATATCCAGTTATGATTCATTGGAACATGGCCCGTTCATATCAGAATTAACCTTATATTTTAGTAACATCAGCTTTCGAAATTTACACGTTGGAAATTCTTTCCTTTTTTTTTCCTCTTAAGGTGTTAAAAGTCCCTTTTTTTGTTAATCAAATTGAAAAAAAGAAAGAAAACATTCGCACGTGTTCATTTAAAAAAGGAAAGAAAAAGAAAATCTATAGCTAACCAAACAAAATATCACGTGTATGGAAATCTATGTTTTTCAGACCAGGAGATAATTAACGTAAGTACACGTGTACACCGGGTCGGCTCTTTATGACCCACACGTACTAGATTATGATTCCGGACCAGGTATTCGGATCCTTCGTCTTCTACAAAATCGCGTACGGTACCAATTTTGCCCTCAATCATAATTAGATATCTTCTAGAAACATTATTCAGATCAATCTCCAAATTTTCTATCGATTTTGTAATATTATTCTCAAATTAAGATTTAATTTCAATATTTTTATTTATTCTCTATCGATTGATCCCCTTTTTGAACAGTTTCGTGAAATTTTTGCAAAACCCTAATTTTACCGTTTTCGATTTCAGATCTCCATCATCGGAACCCAAAATCCGTCGATTTGATGAAATTTTATAGTCTATTTGAGGTTTAATCGAACCCGCCTCTATTGGAAGGCTTTATAATTGTAAATTTTGTAGTCGGGATTTTGAATCTAGGGTTTCGAGCGGGTCTTTGATACTGGGCTTCGTTGGATCTGTAAATTATATTAGGGAATTGGTAAGTTTTGTTGTGAATTGCATTTTGATGTATGTTAGAAGCCACAATTTTGGATATTCCTCTTGAAATTTTTTATGCTAGGGTTAGGGTTTGTAGGAAGTTGGGGCTTTTTTGTGGGGTCGAATTTGACTGGGGTAAAATAGTAATTCCAACATAGAATTTAATTTTATTTGGTGGATTAAGAAGAATTTTATTTTTCTACTCTTATTTGAGTGGCTTATTGTAAAGTTCATTCCTGAGACAGGGAGAGAAGACCAGAAAATGTTTATTTTTTTATTTTATTTAATATTATTTTGAAAAAGAAGAGAAGAAAATGTTTATATTTATTTCAAGTTTTAGCTGTTCCATGACTTTTGCATCATTAACAAGTTTGTCATATTATGTAAATGTATCTGCTTTCACCAGTAAAAATGGTAAATTTTTTATTGTTTAAATTTCAGTAAGATGGGAATCAAGAGACCTTTTGAAGAGGAGTTTGAAGGGGCTTCTCCTAAGCATGCAAAACAACTACATTTGGAAAACAAATTAACGCCTTTTCCTTCTAATGATGTTTCTAAGGCGAGCTATGGCAGTGGTAAAACAATTTATTTTAAAGTCTGTCAGTGTGCTATTTGCGATTCAGGATTACCACCGCTACTGGTCACTCTACCAGGATACTTTTTGTGGTTGTCTAGTTTTTGCAAGCATATCTAAGATGAATTTCGTTTGTATAGAAGTTTTAGGTGGTTCTTAGATAAAATGTTTTGTAATGTCTAAAGGTTCAAGTTGCATGTGTTATTTGAATTGGGTGTTATGGCTATTATGCAGAATTTACGTCCCTTGTTGATTTATCATATTGATGGTGCTCTAGGTGAAGGGGAAGATGACTTCAATAAATCTCAACCCTTCAAGGGGCATGGAGATAAAAATAGTGATGCTGCTTCAGATTTGGCTGACAAGGAGTTGGAGACAAGTGCACCTTTATCATGGGTCACCAGCAGCAGTAGTGAGGAAGATGGTGGATCCGGTGAACCCTCGTACCTACCTCTGTATCAGGAATATTTCGAGTTTAATTTTCCCAGACGAACTGTAGTTCAGTTTGAGGATGCCTATTCAGCTATGCTGAATTCTTCTCCTAGAAAACAAATTCCTGTTGGATCCAATCATCAGGCTGATGTTCCTCTATGGTGTCCTGATGCTGCACTGGAAGAACCTAGGAATCCTAGTCATTCCATCAATAATGAAAATGAGCTGAATGTGCTGGGGACTCCTGTTCTTTCGCCATCTGACTCAGAGAATTCATCTTATGGTGATATTAGAGCTGGGCAAGGAAGAAAGGATTGCGGATGCTTGGATGAAGGTTCCATAAGATGTGTGCGACAGCATGTTAAGGATTCACGAGAAAGATTAAGGGAAGTTTTTGGTGAAGAGAAATTTGCTGACTTGGGATTCTATGATATGGGAGAAGAGGTGTCACTTAGGTGGTCTGAAGAAGAAGAGAGAATCTTTCATGGGGTCATTTTCTCCAACCCTGTGTCACGCGGTAGAAATTTTTGGAGGCAGCTGTCAGCGGCGTTTCCTTCACGGACAAAGAAGGAACTTGTCAGCTACTACTTCAATGTCTTCATGCTCCGGAGGCGGGCTGTTCAAAACAGATCTAACTTGTTGGATATCGACAGTGATGATGACGAATGGCATGGAAATGTTGGAGGTTCTGATGGAGTTGAAGATGATGAAGACTCTGTTGTCGAGTCATTTTCAGATCAAGATCTCCAGGGAGGCTCTGAAGATGAGAATGACAATGAGGGTAACGACAAGAATGATGATGATGACAATGACAGTGACAATGGAGAAGGTGATGGGGACTATGGTAGCAAAAATATGTCTGCCAATGCAGAAGATGCTACTGGAAAGCATGACCTAAGTTTTCAAAATTCAAAGCCTCAATGGGATGGTTCTGATTTTTTGGCTCATAATAATATGGTTAACTCCAACAATATCGTGGAAGATAACAGCGTTCAAGAATATTCAAGTACCTCTTCTGAAACACAGGAATACAAGACGCCGCCCTCTTTTGATTCAGTTATAGGTGCCGACAGCAGAGAAAGTTTTGATTTTAGGAGAAGCTCCCCCGGAAGCAAACGTTCAAATCATGGTTCGGACTCAGACTCTGTATATTTACTAGAAACCTATGACGACGCTCATGTATGGGAGGACAACTCTTGCTCAACTGGTTTTGAGAAAAACGTCGATTTCTTACCAACTTGCAACATGATTGAGGAGATTTTCGGACCATGTTCTTCAAAAAGCGATTGAGTCTGGGCTGCAAAAAAACTTCAATCTGCTTTCTTTCTGAAGACTTGCCGATTAGTTTTCTTCCCGTATTCCGGATCCGGATGCATGCAGCCTTGTTCATATCTCAAGTAGTGAGATTTGCTTCAGCAATTGAAGGGAGAAAAGTAAGAGTTATTCTCCTCTTCTTTAATTTGGGACCATGTCCTAAGATCACAACACCACCTTTTTTCCCTTAAAAAAAACACCTCAAAGTGGTGTAAAGATCCTATTTTAAAAGATATAAAGAAGCAGAAAGTTAGAGGTGTTCAATCTTTAATTAGATAAAGTGGATATTAAAATGGAACCAATCATTCCATGCAGAAAAAAAATGATGGAATAATAATAATCTATGAGATAAAAAT
>JAOWBF010000015.1:8460847-8474311 GCA_028566175.1 Vinca major
ATAACAAGGTTAAGATGATGACAAGAGGTTTTTTTTTTTAAGGAGGCGGACGTTCAAGGAAGAGAGAAATTATTTGTCCCATATAAGGGAGAGGTGTCGAACCCGCGACCTCAAGGTCGTAGGCAGTGTCCGACCCCACTGGGTTGTGGCACTCTTGACTAATGAATGACAAGAGGTTTCCAAATTGATATTAATGAATTTTGTAGTACACCAATGATATTAATGCAAATGGAATAATGTGATTAGTTCAAGTCCATAAAGTCACCAAAATAAGATGTGTCTGTGTACACCAATTATAAATTCACTAGCAATTATTCCCTTTTCGTGTTAATATAAGATCAACTTAATTTCCACCAAAATAAAAACATAATCTTCACAGAAAACATTTGGTGTCTCATTCTACAAACTCCATTTAGCTTGATGATAATCGTGGATCGCATACAAAAACGTTACTCCTTAATGGGAATGTTTAAGTTCTCTTTGTGATATGCAGTGCTAGTATATGGAATTAAACTGCAAGTCACAACTAATCTAAATGATTCAAGTAGAAAATGATGGCAGAACAAGAAATAATGAACCTTTCAAAATTTGGCTTCGCCCTCAAATATGAATTTCTATGGCAGCACAACAGGTTCGATCATCCATATGTCCCTCGCGTATTGATGAATTGTTCGGTCACTGCTAAATTTGAATGAACCTGCAGTGTTCAAGATTGACATTTTGGTCCACTTCTGCAAAATATCATTGATCCATCAAATATGTTAGTTGCATCAATGTCGTTATAGAAATGTATTCAAATGTTTTCTGCAATAAAGTTTTGTATGGAATTAGAGGATAGTCAAGGCAGGCAGGTGAAAATGATGCTGACCTTTTGATCTCGGTATGCCTCATCCACTTTCTCTTGGCACTCTATGTAACTTGGGAAGTCCTTTCCAACGAGGAAATAATCTGCACGGCCATAGCCTTCATTTCCTTCCAATGACCCAATCAACTCGTCGTAGTTGTAGGGGCCAAAAACTTCAGTTCTAACGAATGCCTTCACTTCTTCAAAACGAGGATCCGGCACAAACTACAAAGGAGTAGGACATTGCACAAGACCAATTTCAAAAGAAAAAATATACCATATATTTTTCTATTTTGATCTCTTTTTCTTTTACCCCAATGCTAGAGTCTATTAGTGTGCATTTCGGAGACTCTCATATGATCAGGTTTCATATCAAAATGGTGAGATGTGCAAGCTGTTTATAATTTGTATGGACCAAGAAAATAAAATTCAATAATAAGATGTCGTTTTGTGGCTTAAACTTACCTTTCCCTCAGCTCTTTCCTTGCGCAGACCAGCAATTTCATGAGCCTCGGCACCAAAAAGAAAGAAATTCTCTGCTCCAACCTCTTCCCTTATTTCAACATTTGCACCATCTAAGGTTCCAATGAGGAGGCAACCATTCATTGCAAACTTCATATTACTGGTTCCACTGGCCTCCATTCCAGCGGTACTAACAAATGTTTAAAACTATCAGGGGGAAGACAGAGAGAGTACAAGTGTGAATGGTAGAAACTTGCACACTATAAGATGAAGGGACGATTCTAGATTGCCCCTGAGATTTTTAAAAATACTAATAGATATAGTAATATATAGTAATTTTTATATGTAGTTCGGAATTTTTTATCAAGTTCGCCCCCAAGATTTATTTTTGCAGTTTTTATAGGTAGGTCGGCATACTATTGCAATTTTTTGCCCCTCCCCCAAAAATACAATTCCTGGCTTCGTCCCTGATAAGATGCGACCATAGGCTCAGTAAAAAAATTAGGTAGGGGCTATTTCAGAATAATTCATTTCTGTTGATAAAAGAACTTAAATCCTAGGGTCTGGTTAATGAGAGATCACTCCTGAATTACTTAATTATGATGAAATTTTGTAAAAAAAATGTCAATACTTGTCGCGTTTCCAAAAAGGCATCCACAGACTTTAACAGAAACAAAGAACAGCCTAAGAAGTTTCTAGCGAAGGGAATAACTACAAGGTACCGGTCCTACCTAAATATATTTTAGGGGAAATGCCTCTTCATCCATAAAAAAAGGTCTAGCAGGTCACACTACCAATGACAGGAATTATCTTAAGATGCAAGAGCTATGTACTGAATGCTAAACTGTAGAAATCAAATACCTGATATGCTGGGATAGCTCACTGCCAGGAATGAGCACTTCTGCAACACTGACATTGTAATCAGGAACAAAGACAACCTAAACAATAGAAGATAAATTTAAGGAAATGTAAATTTCCCCACGTAAACAACTATTCAGGGTACAATTTTTTAATTTCAAGCTGTTCCAATATACCATTATTGCAAAGGACACTTTCGTAACAGAAACTGCACATCATCCTCGGTCACTTTTAAATCAAGAGTTCTCTTTGTTAGTCAAGAAAGAAGGTAACCTAAACATGTCATGAATACATTGTGATTTCCACTAAGTTTTTTTTTTCCTGCTCAACTCTAGCACCACTTGAGATTAAATGCAAATTTACACATACAAACACTAATCTAAGAAATTAATAGGCTGGTCATTTGCTATGATACCCTAACTTTTCAGTATTGAAAAAATAAAATAACAGAGCAGGAATGTGACAACCACACCTTCAGAAGGTCACCTATATCAGGATCATGATTTATCGTAGCTCCAACATCAGTGATAAATTTCACAATCCTCTTCGCTTGAATGTATGTGGAAAATGCTTTTCCTCCAAATATGCAAACGCGAGGAACAAAATTTGCTTTCCTTTCCTCAGGAGTCATTTCTTTCATCTTTTTATAGCGATATACAATACCAAAAATGTTTAACAATTGGCGTTTGTATTCATGGATGCGCTTCACCTGAAAAAAACATGCCACTTGGTTATATTTCTTAGGCCCAAGAGATTTGTCTTGGTCAAAACTAGAAAGGCATGGCAATATTGTTCACTAGAAAATGTCTGTCAGCACATAGTTGATGTAATTTTGTTTTCTTTCTTGAAGGATAGTTTGTGTAAGACAAACAGAAATCATGCACAAGATGGTGAAGCTTCAGCATTAATCAAGATTCCAAATCTTATTTTTCACAAAAATGCCACTGAATTATGAATTGTTTTGCAATTTTGCAAATATGTTTTAGCAATACGAAATGCACACATACTGATACGGAAATCAGTTAATCCTCATTCTAAGAGCTCACTCCTTCCAACACAATGAGAAATAACTAGAATGAGAGATTTCCATAGGGAAACACCTGCACGTCAAACATGGCATCTGGGCTGACCACGTAACCAGTTTTTTCTTTGAGAAAAGAAACAATCTTCATCTTGTTGCTCCTTTTTGCTTCATGCCATTCAGATTGTAGCTCGGCATTATCAGCAAACTGTAGGCACTTGAATGAATGTAGATATAGAAGTACCAGAAAAGAGGCCAAATGAAAAGTGGTGAAGAAGAACATGATTAATCAGTATAAATGATGCCTGGTGATAGTTACAAAATCATAAGTCATCACAGAAGTTCTACTTAATCTCAACTACACTTGTGTGTTTAGGATAGACTAGTTAATGTGTGACTAGATATAGTATGCAGATCCATATGTAGAATTCTGAATTATAGAAAACTAATAAGCTACCAGGACACTTCTCCTGAGTGATCATCAATAAAAACAGATAACTTTCCTAATAGTTGAAGAAAATTAGGTGAATAATTCACTGAAGAAACCAGGTTTAACACGTACGGAAGAAACAAATTAATTGAAATAAGATATGTTTCCACAGTTTACCCTGAGGGAAAAAAAGAAAAGCAAGATATGTTTATGCAAATAGAACAAATCCATACTCTTGCAAAATTATTAAAATAGAACTAAAGATCTAAGATAAACTAGAAGGCGAAAATCTACCTTTCGAAGTTCTGACAACTTTTTAGTGTTAGTCAACCAATCTTCTGATCGGGTCCATTTTGATATTATTTTACTTAGCTCCGGATTACAAAATCCAATCCATCTTCTGGGGGTCACTCCATTTGTCTTGTTTTGAAACTTTTCTGGCCATAGCTGCCCAGATTAAGAAATTTACCACTTCTAATTCCAAATTATGAAATTGCATCCATGTAAATGAGATGAAGGAACCAAAAAAAAGACTTTTACTTGTTCCTTTATACCTTATAAAATTCAAGAAAAACTTCATTCCTAACAATTTCACTGTGAATCTCAGCAACTCCATTTACTGCATGCCCACCAACAACGCATAAATTCGCCATATGGACTATCTTAGGCCTTTTTGGATCAGGTTCGAACATCAATTTTATATCTCTCACTGGATCTTCTGTCTTCAAGACTTCGGTTTGCTCTTCTTCGTCTTTGCTGTTCTCTTCCTTTTCATCAGTAGCTTCCACAGTTTCTTCAGAATTTTCATCTTGAACTGAAGCGTCTGCAACGCTTTCCTGTGACTTAACAAGAAATTCTAGGATATCAGCAGGTAATTCAATATTATCCAGAATTCTCATTTCCTTTAGCTTTTCTTGCAACAATCCAATATCCTCTGTTCCATATTCCGCAATTATAGTGTTGACAAGCTGCACATAAGATTGACAAAATAAGTATGAAGTATCACACAATATGGGCAAATACAAGTTATACATGCAACTCGTTACCCAGTGAAGAAAGAAGGGCAAAAAGAAAGAACTGTTAACTTAGATCTTTTCTTTGTTTTCCTTGTTAGTATTGTGCACGCAGTACAGGAGAATTTCTTAATTGATTGGTGTTAAGCAACAATAGAGTCATCTGAACTTTTACCTCCTTATCAATCATTTTTATGATCTCAACATGACGAGGAAGCAGTTGCTGAAGAAGTTCCAAACTCCATTTCTCCAAAGCTTCGGGAAGAACAGTATGGTTCGTGTATGCCACAGTTCTGTAAGAAAATACCAGTCATTACGTCAATATGCTATATGGAATTTGATTTGTCATAGTTGGCATAACGATTTCAGCACAATATAAAAGATACTCAAGAGGTATAAATATTTCAAACAATTAGAAGATTGAATCAATTGATTCCATCTTCTCTGTGCATATGCATGCACATAAGCCATAAATACAGGATCGTAAAAATCCAGTGAAATAGAGACAGATATTTTAGAGCCTAGTAAGCAATACAAGGGTCAATAAATGAATTAACCCAATCAAGGGAAAATAAGTAGTAGAAATAAACTAAAAGCATTGCATGATTTGTTGCAAAATGGGTTACCTTTGAGTGATTTCCCATGCTTCCTTCCAGCTCAGACATTTTACATCTATTAAAATTCTCAGTAGCTCTGGGATACAGAGGGTGGGGTGAGTGTCGTTCATCTGTACTGCAACCTTTTCAGGGAATTGGTTCCAGTTTACCAGCTCCCCTGATCTCTTCTCAAATCGTGCAATAATATCTTGGAGAGAAGCAGAACATAGTGTGTATTGTTGCTTCAGTCTAAGAGTCTTCCCCTCAAGTGATTCGTCCCCAGGATATAAGACATAGCATATCTGTTATAGGTTAAACATCAAACTGTTTGACAAGTGAAGATAAAAAGGCTTTTCGAAGTAGATAGTGAGACCAGAGGAATACACAAAATTCAGGTAAGACCACAGAGATTGTAGAGAAAAAGAACAGAAAATTCATTTGCGTATTCTGAATTTATATACATGCAAGAAGTATCTAATTTTTGTTCAATATAAAGATCCATAGATGCAAGCTATCATATAATACCCCATCATCACAACATAACACAAGAATATTGGTACAGACCGTTGAAGAGAAAAAGGTCATTAGGATTTAACCTTCATTTACATATAAATGCAAACCTTTTCAGCCTTTTTAAGAGCCTCATATGCTTTGGCATGCTCCCCATCATTGTAAGCATGCAAATCAAAATTCTCCACAGCCACTTTTGTAGACCACAGCCGAAGGTTAACTGTTGATTTAGTTTTATATCCTGGAATGGGGACATCATAAGCACCAGCTATTATGTCCTCTCCCCCAACCCATTCTTTTCTCCCATCTGAACCTTGAATGACTTCACCATAGAATTTCACAGGATAAGAAACATCATTTCTTACAATTTCCCATGGATTACCCATCTGGAAGGATAGTCAGTCAACAAAAGAACAATGAGAAATATTCTAGAAGCTTTTAGAGCACATGACAAATTTTTCAACTAAAGTTACATAAAGTTCAGCTAAGAAACCATATTTCTTCATGGTAGAATGAATAGAGATCACACCTCAAGCCAATTTTCTGCAACTTCCTTCTGGCCATCTTTCGTGATAAGCTGTTTGAAAAGGCCATACTTGTATCGTAGCCCATAACCCCATGCAGGATAATTAAGTGTTGCCAGTGAGTCCAAAAAACATGAGGCAAGCCTCCCCAAACCTCCATTTCCAAGGGCAGCATCTGGTTCCTGCCAATCAAGAACCCAGCGAATTAAAACATTTAGAATATCAACTGTTTACATGAGTGGATTAAGTGCAATCAAAGGATGCCATGACAAGGAATTCATCGTTTTAGTTGATGAAAGTTTCGGAAAAACAATATACAGGTATACAGTGTGTAACTATAAGCTGAACCAGCCTTAAGATAAAAGTTGGTTAAAACCAATTTTTCATCAACTGTTAATCAGATAGTAAGAACTAATCTAATCAGCCCCATGGAAGTAAAATTTACGCCCTCACTTTTTTCAGTATTGTATAATAGTAAAGTTTTGCAGATAATTCGCGACTAATAAGTCATTATCAAGTTTCCACTGAGACAGCATTTGGCAAGGTTAGGACTCCCAGCAGCCACAACAACAACAATAACAAAAGAGAGTAAATGCAACCAACAAGGATGGGATTTTGGAAAGCATCACTTTGTAGTCCATTTTACTGAAGCAGTCGAGCAGTGTTTGAAATCGAAAGTATAATCTTACAGTACACTGACCTGCCTAGCAACATCCTCTAAATTGTAGCCAAGCTTTGCTAGAGCTTCTCCATAAGGCCCTGCCAGTCCCAAATTACCAATTGCATTTAGTAATGCTCTGCCCTACAAAAGAATTTGGCGAACTATATGACAAAATCATAAGTGAAAGAATGTATAACTTTCGAAAGCAAATATCGCCTCATTAAGAATCCTGAACGAACCTGAAGGAACTCCATGGACAGATAATATGCCTGCTTCACATTCAGCTTCTCGTAGTAATCATATGTGGCATTCCAATTTATAATAAGCATATCTCGAACACTCTCTGCAGTGGCATAATAAGACTTGGGAAGCTCAAACCGTTCAGGAGAAAATGACGGTGTGAACTCTGCATGGAACTTTATGCTTAATGCCACAGATGCAGCATCTGGCTCAAACTTATCCAATGCCCTTCCTATGTATTACACACACACACACACACATTAAACATTAAACAATAATTTTAAAAAACGCAGTATTCTTCTATAGCAGCAGTCAACTACTAGTAGCAGTCAACAATAATTTTAATTAACTCTGCATAATGCCAGCATGATTGTATACATTTACATGCTCTCCAATAACCATCAATCTGAACTAAAATTATCTTCAAATTTTTCTTTGCTCGCTTCTTCTCTTCTTTCAACTTACCAGATATCTAGCATCAAATCAAGATTACAGCTATATGCTTATTTAATTGAAATCAGGGTTTCCGTTTTAAAAAAAAAAAAAATCATGGATCCAATTTGAAAATCTGAATCTGATTTACAAAGGAAATTGTCAAACATGACGCGTTCTAGTAATTAACTCGGAATTGAAGAACTAATAATTCAAATTTAATCTCTAATTCATATAAAATAATGCCACATGAAAGCCACAGATCATCTGCACAATACATTTACGACCACAACTGAGCGCTATGATTTTAAATTTCTGAAGGACAAAAGGCAGCAACATAATTATAAGTTCATGACTTCAATTAATAATTCAACATTTAAATTCAAGTGAAACCCATGACTAAATAAAATAAATACTAAAACAGAGTAGTATCCATAAGCATAACGTGTAGATGTGCCGGTATATACCATTTGTGCCGTCGGTGGCAGGATCTTTGAGCTTCTGCAGTTGATCGCTGGCGACATTGTTGACGGAAAAGCTTCTCCGGCTTCTGGAACGATGCAATTGGAAGGTTCTAGAACATGAATTACCGTTATAAGTAGAGTAATTCAACAAAATAATTCTAGATTTTAGTTTTGTTCTGAAATCCGTGATGCATGAATGTGAAATTGAGGAGTTCGTCGACGAAAATGCCGACGCCGCCATTACAGAGAGAGAAAGTGCTTCTTCAGTGTGTTTGAAACTGCTGCAGCGGAATGAAATGATCTTTAGAGAGAGAATTTGTGAGTCTTATCTATGAGTCAGTGGTGTTGAGTTGCATGCTGTAAATCAGCAAATATTTGATTCGTCGTTTTCCCACCACTCTCTCTCTCTCTCCAACATCACTCCGCATATATGTATAGCAGTTTTTGTTCAGTACATAAAAAATACATTTTGAATGAGTGTTACATATTTTTGGATATATGTTTTTTTTGTTGCAAATACTTGTACTAAAACTGCAACGTGTGTTATCTCAACGTAAACACATATCTTAAAATCACAATACAAGTATCCCATAAAAAACTGCTATCATTAAATTTTTGTTATACAATGATAATAACTGTCAAAATTATTCATTATTTAGTAAAAAAATATGTTCTTCATCATAGTCGTACTCTATTGGTAGTAAGTCCCATACAATTCTCTTCTATTTGTTTTATAGTCCAAGTAAAATTTGATAAGAAAAAAAAAAGGAAAATTGGGAAATCCATTTTCACACTGTTCAGTGCTTACTTCTCAGAGCAAAGAAGATCATGGGTAAGAAGAGAGACCGGCGAGCGGGGCTGAGCTCCGGCGACCAATCCAAGCCAATTCAATCGTCGCCGGACCAATCCTCAACCGTCGATTCACTGATTCGCAGCCGCTTCGCTATTTTCGCGCTCTTTTTCATCGCAGCTCCCGCCATTTCATTGATCATATACACCAAAATCCAGTCTCCAAATACGACTGTAAAATCCGGCCTAGTTAAGATTGATGTGAACTACCGTGATATTCTCATTGTAAGCATTTGTTGTTTTCCTCTAATTTTTTGTGTATTTATTTCCTATATTACTTCATTTGTGCATTTATATTCTCAGTATGTGCATTTATTGTTAAAAGTTAGACCTGTCCTTAATTCATCACCGCCCATACCCCAATTATTGGGGATTTAATGTGTTATGTTATGGTTGTTTTATTGCTTCAATTGTGGAATTCTGATATGAAATCAATATTTTAAGTCTTTGAGATTTTTGTTGTTGCTTAAATGTGAATAAATACAGGAGCATATGAAGGTTTCGGATAATGTGAGTCAGCGGCAGTTCCAAAATCCTGTACTAGCTTATATTACTCCATGGTATTTCTATTTTCCAGTTCATAATGTTAATCTATTGATCTCTTTTGCTAAAATTTTGAATTGCACGTTTTGGAAAAGTATAGTTTTAGTTTAATTGAATTATGTTTAATGGATGCCTATTCAGAAGGAGCCTAAAGATCATTGCTTTTCTATAATGTGATTCACATTAAGTGCAATTTCTGAAATTATTTTTACAAGAGCGTCTGACAGAGTATTCCTTATAGTTTCCTTCATTAATTTCAAAAGGGTATTAAAAAATAAGAGGATTTTATCATATACTTAATAAACTTGCAGATAGACAATACCATCGTCTCATTTATGTTTCTGAACAACATCTAGGAACAAACGGGTATTAGCATGTTATGTGTATTAGTATTTCTATTTTTCTTAAGTTAAGAGGTTGATTCTTGAATGGTAAATGGTACAGGAACTCTAAAGGATACGACCTGGCCAAGAAGTTCCATTCTAAGCTGACACATATATCACCTGTGTGGTATAACCTTAAGAGGTATACTGCCTGCAGACTTGTGTCATTCAATGTAATTGAGTATGAATGTTAAAGTTGATCACTAGAGTTAAGTGATGACCTGGCAATACATTTTCTGTGGTGTATCACTGTTTACTGGTCATTTCCTAAATCATCGCTTATCAAACATTAAGCTATTAACATCTGATGGCAGTGAAGGAACCAAGCTGATTCTTGAAGGAAGACACAACGCCGATAAAGCATGGATTTCAGAACTGAGAATGAAAGGCAATGTTAAGGTACTATCACCTGTTTAGTTTGTTTATATTCTCTACTGTGTCATTCCAAAAGAGTTCAATGTGCACTGACAGATTTTACCAAGAGTTGTTCTTGAAGCAATTCCTATGGACCTTCTAAAGAAGAAGAAAAAGAGGGATAAAGCAATTAACACCATTATAGCAGAATGCGAGTAAGTTCCTTCTTCATTTTCATGCCCAGCATAAGGTCCGCTCTTATTGGAATACCTTTTAAAGTTGTAGCATACACGCCCTTTTCCTCGATATGTAGGCATCCACTACGATATGATCTTTTTATTGTGTTCCTCTTTTGGTGTGTAGAAGCATTGCATATTCTGAAAATTCAGACAACTGTGCCTATCTCATTCACAGTTATGGTTTACACCACATCAATAGGACTTATGATCAAATACAAATCTAGTAGCTTTGGCTTTGATATCATATATGTATCTTCAACCAACACGTGTTAGCTCAGTTGGTAAGGATTTGACACGTCCTGGTCAAGTGTTCAAGTCCCGTTGCTGACGTGAGGGTTGTGTTGGTAGGTGATCTGTAAGTACCTTGTAAGCGACGTATGGTCCCTACTCCCTAGGGCCTGCCATGACCCGTGGTGGTGACTGGAGCCGAACCCACCCAAACTTTTTTTTTATCAGCCTAGCTGAATAAATTTTCGTTTTTCAGTTATTTCTTTTGTCTATGGGTGTGGATTTATTGACATGGGGATTTCCGCTTCTCATTATACAGGGAAATGGATTATGATGGCATTGTACTTGAGTCTTGGTCAACATGGGCAGCCTATGGTATCCTGCATGATCCTGAGATGCGTATTACGGTATAACTCTGAGCTATTGAATCTACTTTCTTTAAAATCTGATCAAGTTTGTCAGTATTATCAAGCAATTGACCTTTCTCTAGCAGGTATCACATATTAAAATGTGCTCCTTTCACCATTTTGGCTCTCAATTTGAATAACTAAAGCTTGACTTAGAAATTAATATTTCTTCTAGTAATGATACCATACCTGTATGAAGTTTTAGATGTGCTCCGATGTGCATCAGCTTTAGTCCATGACTAAAAATGATATTCCCTCCGTCCCAAATTGAATCCACTTTCCTATTCAAAATGGACTTTCAATTTCAGATGGAGGGACTAGGGAGTAGTATTTTTTTATTTTTTATATGTTGGCTAAATGAGGGGGTAGTAAATTTAGCAGCAGAAAACCATAACTCAGCATTCCTCTCCGAGGAGAGGTCAAACGTGAAGTCATACATTTGAACAAGAAGAAAAAAGAACTAAAGCACGTCCAACATTAGTTCTTACTATGAAATTTGAGGCAAAAAATCTATGAACCATGTCAGAGTCATAGAATTTCATTAAAAAAATTATTGTTCTTCTAATGCAAGCTTTTTGGCTATATTAATTTGTTTAGCTATATATGACATTTCGTGCAGTTTGGGGAATTGATGTCTGGAAACAGTAATTTAACAAACATTAATGGAATTTTAATTTCCTTTTACAAGTCCAGGCTTTGCAGTTCTTGAAGCAATTTGGAGAAGCCATGCACTCAGCGAGCCCAGGGAGGAAAAGCCAGCGGAATTTAGAGTTCGTGTATGTCATAGGCCCACCATACTCGGATGAACTACAGCAGCATGATTTTGGACCAGAAGATCTGAGATACATCAGTGGCGCTGTAGATGGTTTCTCTCTTATGACATATGATTTCTCAGTGCCTCACAACCCAGGTCCCAATGCACCTTTAAAGTGGATTCGCTCGACCTTAAAGATTCTACTTGGTGCAGATAATAAAGGTCGGAAGTTGGCTGAAAAGCTATTTCTTGGCATCAATTTCTATGGCAATGATTTTGAACTTTCAGGAGGTATGATCAAAGTCATGCTATAAATCCATCTCCTTATTTCCTGCATTTTACTAAGAGCAGAAGCTATAGTCCTCAATTCTCGTTCTCCTATTAAAGTTTGGTCTCACATTATAAATGAAACCATAAAGCCATCTATGCAACATTTTCGATAGATATGAACTTTGAGCTTTATCCCCTTTTCTGTTATGCATGTATGTATGTTCATGCTCATTGTTGGTTTACTTATTCGCGATACTTTCACTTGACTTTATTTTGCAATATGCTTCCCAAACTGATTTTGTAATTACTTATATTGCTCGCGGTTTTCAGGGATGGGTGGTGGACCGATTTTGGGGAGGGAGTATATATCTTTGTTGGAGAAGCACAAGCCAGTAGTGCAGTGGGAAAAGAACAGTGCTGAACATTTCTTCTTGTATTCTGATGATAAAGATCATAAACACGTGGTATTTTATCCATCATTGAAATCGATTGCAGTTCGGCTTGAAGAAGCTCGTTCATGGGGTGCTGGTATTTCAATATGGGAGATCGGTCAAGGTTTGGATTATTTTTTCGACATTTTGTAGCTGATTGTTGTTCTTCCTTGTGTTTGATTTTATAGGCAATTTTGATAGCCTTTTGTTAATTATGAATACTAGCTTCCAAAAAGATATGTAACAAAGCAGAATCATTTTTCTTTTCTTGTTCTTTTAGTTATTATGGGGGATTATGGATTCAGTCTCAAACTCAAGTTAAATTATAGATGATTTGATGCTTCAAGTTTCATTTTCGGATTCAATCCAAACACAGTTTGAACCTTAGTTTGAGTTTCAAACGAAACTAAGTTTAAACTATACACAATCTAAATACACTCTATATGAAATAAACACCGTGTTTGCCTTAGTAGGGCCTCCGAGCGCAATGTTATGTCCGGTTAATGTTTCTTACTAAACAAATCTATTTCCCCATCTGAAAAGAATTGGTATCGCTATTTCAGCATAACGGTTGTGTAGATATCGACTACTATGAAAATAAGTCGATCGGACTCCGTAGCTACAAGTTATGGCCCTTTGAGTATACCTCTTAAAATCCTAGTCAAGGACTAGGTCAATGAGGTATTTTCTTAGTAGTAAGAGCTCGGATCTCGTAATTAATGTTTAGAGTTTAAATTTATTTAGTGCATTAACCATTTATTGCATATCTACATAAATTTCTGCTACATCAGTTAAAATATCTTTCATATCTCAATCGAATTAGTATGTGATGACGTAAAACTAATACACTAATACTCTCGGTACCAGAGAACAATATTATTATAGAGAGGTTATTCTTAAATAGAGATTATATATAAAAAATTATAATTTTAAGAAATAACTAATATACAT